>JAHBCN010002524.1:62500-90109 GCA_019359885.1 Listronotus oregonensis
CAGTTTAACCGAATTTTCTATCAACTTGCCTATTTTAAATAAATCACCCTGTTTATTATTATATTTTTATTTTCTGCATCCAATTCTACACACATTTTATGTTTAATGTTCTATATCTATGGCTAACCGTGTTTCAGATATTTAATCTTGCATATTTTTGGTAGTTTTGAAAGATTTTATCCTTATATTTGGCAAATGTTTCAAAAATTTTGAGCAAATATTCACATTTTTAAAGTCGAAAAAATCGTTTTTTTTTTTAATAAAGGGCACCCTATTACTTTAAAGTACTATTAAGTCTAGAACTTAATTCTCCATCAATGTGTTTATAGGTTACCTATACCTATTCCCATTTTCATTTTAATAAGGTAGGTATTTCATACAATATGTATTTATTCCAAACCACATTTGCATAGTTAGCTATGAAAAAACAATAACTGAAATTTTCTATTAAACAGGACATTCTTTTTACTTTTAACTTTTGAAGCGTAATAGTTTGTTTCAATCCTCTTGAATTATGTCTTGTTGGCGGCATATGGGGAGGTCGTTTACTAAAAACACATGTTCAACAATTAAGAATATCGGCGTTTGTTTCTCTTCCATTTCTAAATTTAAACTTTTATTTGCCTGGGAAGAGCTATCCCAAAACAAAATCCATACTAATAAAGTGTCCTGTTTGATAGCAAATCACAGTTATTATTTTTCTATGGGTAATTATGCCATGAAATACCTAATTATTATTGTAAAAATGGTTAAAAATAGGTATAGATAAACTTAATATATTTTAATAGGGAAAATAAAAATCCCCAGACTTAGTAATAAAGCAACAGGGTGCTAAAAAACGACTACTTTTTAAAAATTGTGGATTATAAAATTAAACAACAAAATATAAAGGGTTAACCCAAGATTTTTTTATCAATTTTGCCAAACAAAGAAATTAAATATCTATTTATTTACAAATATCATGCAAAAGTTTGGGTTAAAACCGCAGACATGCTTTTTTTATTCAGGTCAAAAAATCCCAAAAACACGGTTGAAAATAGGTATAAACATTAAACACAAATGTCTAGAATGCAAGCAGAATCTAAAAAAACAATGATATATAGAGTGTTTTCTTTTATTAAAACAAGTTTAAAGTTCGTTAAACCAGGAAACAAAAAAATTTTGACAAGAACTCCACAACACGCCTTAAAACCTTTTTATTATATCCTAAAAGTTTTTCGGTTGGTTAATAAATGGATGATGAAGTGTTGTTTAACTTATGTCTGACGGATGTGTAGAATTATTGGGGCTATTGATTGTGCAAAAAAAAAAAGAAAGAAAAAGAAACTCAACGTTTAAGGGTTTTTAAATATTTTTTTTTTTTTTTTATTTTAATTCAAATTCTTTTCACTTTTTCCACTTAGAAGTTAACAAAAAAGTTCTTCGAATAATTTCCCATCAAAATCTTAACTTCTAGAGGCGGAAAAATTTTTTTGAGGAAAATAAATTAAAAAAAGCAAATCAAAAAAACGTTTTTCTTAAAATTATTTTTTAAATTTCAATAGGTACAGGTAATACTTAACAGAAAAAAGTTTTGGTTTTTTCTTTGAAACGGTTTTTGGTTAAGTCTTTGGGATTTATACTTGTACTAACCGAGGTATGTTTTTTCAAATTTAGCCCCATCGTTTCTCCAAATTTTTTATTTCTTTAAACTTACCCTTCATTTTTTTTCCTGTGGATTAAAGGTAGATACAATATGGCATAAAAAAAGAAAGCCTATTTTCCTTTTAAATGGTGCCTAGTTAAAGTATATCGACCATTAAACCTTCTATGCCACAAGGTTCGCGGAAACAATAGCCTGAAAACTTAAGGATGTAAAGGAAACTATGCAGGAAGTTGGGTTTAAAAATTGCTTCATGTTTTGAAAAGAATTCATAAGCCTCAATTGTAGGAACGCTAATGAAAAAAAATTTTTTAAAGAAAAAGTGTTCAAGAAGATGCTGAAAAAAAGAATTTTATATAATATTGAACATCCTTTAAATAATTTTATATTAAAACAAATAATTAGTAAGAGATTTTCGATAAAGAGACTTTTTTAAATTTATATTTTTAATTTTTTTAATAATTTTTTTTTAATAATAAATAAATACTTTTTATAATAATAAAACAGTGGCAAAAATAGGAAGAAGTAGTTTATTAATAAAATTGTAAAATTCCAAAAAATATGATACAGATTAGAATTTTCATTCATTAAATACGTAAGGGTCCCAAGAAGAAGGAGGGTTAAGAAAAGTTATACATGCTCTTATCTGGGAAAGGAGGGTAAAACCCATTTTTACGTAATATTTAAGTCAAAATGTATTCTTGAAAATCTAATTCTATTTTGAATGCTAAACGGTTTTCTTTATTCTATAATGTGCACTTTGATTTACATCCATTTACAAATTTTACAAAAAATGCAGAGTGGCTAGAGAAAGATGAGGTGCTAATAGACGTGCCAAATGAAGTTCCATCTAACACTGCATCTAATGAGTTACCAAACAGGAGCAATTAAAACAACCCCAACAGCAGCCATGGAGTGTCTCTTAGACCTTTCACCACTTAACCTCATAGTGATGGGAGAGGCAAGAATGAGCTACTTCCGACTGCAACAAAAACCAACTGGTGTCTTCGCTAGTTTGGGACACAACAACATAACACAATATTCATTTAACAAAAACCTCGAGGTAAAAATTCCAGATCGAAGTGAGTGGCAGCAACCCGATCTTCCCGGCACGTTGAAGACACCATCTGGTATACGGATGGTTCCAAAACCGAGCAGGGAACTAAAGCCGGCGTGTACAGTGAAATGAGGAATTAACAATTCTCCATTTCACTAGAAAGACACAGTTCTGTATTTTAAACGGAAATATATGCTTTAGTGTACTGTGCAAAAGAAAATAACAGGAGGGCTTATAAAAATAAGCGGATCTGCATAATAACAGACTAGTAAACCCCAAGGTAACGTCAAAGCTGACATGGGAATGCCAAAAAGAACTGAAAGTCTTGGGAGAACGCAACAGAATAACTCTCTTGTGGGTACCAGGACATTCGGAAATAGAAGGCAACGAAAAAGCGGATGAGCTAGCGAGACGAGGACCATCCACACCATACTTTGGACCAGAACCTGCCTTTGGAGTGACCAAAACCACAGCACGAGGGCAAACCAGGGAATGGATCCAAAACAAACACGAGGAATACTGGGGAAACCTCAGTAGAATTAGACATGGAAAAAGCTTCATAAGGGGCCCATCCAAAAAAACGAAGGAAGAACTACTCAGACAAAGTAGGAATGGACTTCGCATAACGGTAGGGTTGCTAACAGGGCACGATAGCCTAAGAGGACACCTACATAAGATCATACATTGGGGACCCAAGTTGCAGAATGTGCGACGATGGGAAAGAAACAGCCTACCATATCCTGTGCGAATGTAAAGCATTGAATCACAAAAGACTGGCATTATTTGGGCAACCGAAAATGAGCCCACAGGAATATATCAACCAACCAGTGTCAAAGTTATACAGATTTGTAGAAGGAACAAGACTAGTGGGAGGATTGGTATAAAAGAAAATGGGAGATTAGGCACAAAAAGCCCAGGAGGCGGCGCTGCCTAGGGAAAAAGAAGAAGAAAAAGAGTTACCAATTGTTTCCGATTGGACAACATGACTAACTAATTTATTCAGTCCAGACGACGATTAATAATATTATTATGAATTGATCTAGCTTTAGCTGTAAAACTTATTTTCTTTAGGACTAGTTTAAAACTAGTCGATCATTATTTTAAAAGTTTTTTTCATTTATAGGTTGTTTCTATAATTTAGGTTTGCTTACTTTAAGATTATTTAAAAAGTTACTTGTAATAATAATAATAATAATAATAATATCCCAAAAGACTAAATGGTAAAACCCTTTTAAATTGTTGCTAAAGAAGAAAAATATGTTATTTACGTCAAACTTGTGAGTTTTGGGTATAAGTGAAAAAAAAAAAAAAAAAAATAGATTAAATGTTGTAAGAAGAGGTGGTTCGAAATCTTATGAAACCTTGCATATGGTATGAGGGGGTCAAAAATCGTTAAAATTGATCTTCTGAAATTTAAAGATTGGCCTTTTACTGCATATGCACTTTTGATAAACTAAAAAAGGAAATCTTTTAAAATGTCTTTGAAAAAGTTGGCAGCGGTGTATACTTATTTCTCTAAGATATTTTTACAGAGTTGGTCCTGAGCAATAAAAAAGCTTTTGGTTGGTCAAAAAAGTATATTTACATAAATAATTAAGAAAACAGTGCTGAATATTTTTACTCCAAGTTAAATTTAAAAAATAATTTAAAAAGTAATTATTACCTTTGTTTTTTTGACACTTTTAAAAATAAAAACAGTAGCCCTTATCAAAATGTTCCTTTTTAAATTAAGTATTATTATAAGTAACAAACTTGCGAGAAACAGGAAGTTAGTTTTTATTTTTTTTAATAAAAAAGGAAAAAATTAAAAAAAAAAACAAAAGTTCACAACCAAAAGTGGACAGAAACGATAGGAAAAAGTAAATTATATACTGTAAAATATAGAGTTTATTTCACAATATCTTATATATTTTAAACTTAGCAAAAATAGTTAAAGTTAATTTGTCTTACTTGTGAAATATAACTTATACATTTCTAAAATAACAGTACCTTTTTAAAAAATAAATACCTTTTTTTTTTGTAAAATATTTACTTTATGAAAATCTATAAAAAATTTTGTTGATGGCATAAATTATTTTAGTGTTAGCAAATAAAGATAGTTATTTGTATATATAATAAAGTCTTATTTAGAAAACCCGTTTCTATTAGGCCAAACTAACCAGAGCTAATACAAAACTAACCAAAAAACTGGACCTAATTGAAAAAACCAATTTAAAATTTAAAAAAGTCTTTATTCTAATTTTGTACAATTAGGAAAAAAAAGGAACATTGGATTTTAAAAAATTATGCAATATCTAAATAAAAAAATATATATTTTACAATGTCTATAGCAGTTTACGATGTCCATCCATTTTATTAATTAGCAGTATTTTTTTCCAAGTTTAAAATAAAATATTTAGATTATATCGTCAAGGTTAAAAAGAGAAATAATTTATTATTTGTTAAATTTATTAAGAACTGTCGGTACTTTTTTTAGTATTATTTATTGTAAATGTGTTCTACAGTTTTGTGGCGGATTCATGTGTCAATAAGTTCTCGTTGGGTTACTTGCCTGGACGGTTCCCAAAAAAAGAAATGGTCCTGGTCCCGAAGTATAGCGAACTAAGTCTCTCAGTTTATTCTCATGAACTTGCCCCGGGTCGCCTGGGCCCTTTTTTTGTTTCAGGGACTGCATTTTAAAAACAAAAAAAAAATATATTACCGCACACTTGGTATTTTTCTCAGTTTCAAAATATACTTTAATGGATTGAGTATTATTATTAATGCAATATTGTCTATTAAATGTGTGCAACGAAAAATTTATTGCGTACCCTGCCTTTCAAAGTTTTTAAATATTTACCAAAATAGTTTTTACACTGATAATACCTTATCAAAATTCCCAATTTTGTTTTTAATGAAGCCTAACTTTTACCCTGACCAATTCCCAAACCAGCTAATTAGGCGTCAAAAAAATTTGGGAAAATATAAAGCTTGTAAAGGAAAACCGGATTATTACTAGTGTCCGACCGAAAGTTCGGTTTCGGTTTCGGCCGAGTTTTCGGCCAAAAATCAAGTTTCGGCTTCAGTTTTGGTTTCGGCCAAAATTGGCCCCAAACTGATTTTAAGTTATCATACCTTCCCTTACTTTGTTTCTCGCGGCGAAGTGCTCGTTCCCGGGTAGCTTTTTTAGCAAAATTTTGGTAATTATTATTTTTATATAAAAGTACCTAAAGATAAAATTAAAATAAATGATTGCAACAAAATTAATATACTGTGTTTTCATTTCATATCCTAAATAATGCAGAATAATGGGTAAAATGCACCAAATTTAAGTATTTTAAAGAATTTTATACTTGACCCCGTAAGTTTCGGTGTCGGTTTCGGTTTCGGTTTTGGCCGAAACTAAAACCAAGGCCGAATATTCGGTTTCGGCCGGAAAACCAGTTTCGGTCGGACTCTAATTATTACCAGTAACTATACTAAAATAAATAGGTTTACACAAAAACAACTTAAAAAGGTGCATTGAAGTTTTATGCAATGCCTTTTAAAAAGTCTATTAGGTTCCTATAATGGCCAAGAACTTTTACTGGTGTATAATATTTTTCATCAGACTGTACATATGTGTACTTTTATTTGATGTTTTATTTTATATTTAAACTATGACTATGGCTTCACTTACTAGAATGCGCCGATTTGGATTAAAACAAAAATAATAATTAAAAAAGCATTAAAATGTAATTCAATTTACAAGGCTTTAACTAAAAAAAAAAAAATTTTTAAAAAAGGGGTTTTAAAATATTTTTTACAATTTAAAAATAATAAAAACAAAAACAAAAGAAAATTATCTTATAACTTAGGTATTTAAAATTATATAAAATAATTTTTTTACTCAGTGCCCTTTTAATAATTCTTACATTAATGATATTCACATTAAGGTTAATTTTAACATTATACAGCGTAATAAGAATACTCACTTTTTATATCTTTATTTAAGTTCTTTTCTATAAGTTTCGGATAAGACCTAATTATTCATGTTAATACTGAGACAAGGAGTCTTAAGCCATAATGAAGCTCTTAATATACTAACAATACCCCTGACATGCGATAATTGTACATTGTACACGAATTGGCTTAATATGTCCTAATTAGTCTCAAAAAACCCATAGTATATTATTCCTTTTTTTTAAAAGTAGGTGGAAATTTGATTCTGATTAACCAGAACTAATTAGCACCAAAACGACGTTTTTTAAAACTAGCTATAGAGGTAATAAATGGCGGGAAAACAATTAGATAAGTCAAACAATGTGAAAATTAAGTTTATGTAAAATAAAAAATAGTAAAAAAAATATTTTAAATTTTTCTCTAAAACATGTTGGCAATTCTAATAGCTTTTTATTTAAAAAAAAAAAATCCCAATGTTGCAAAATGTTTAGGAAAAAAATGAATAAATTTATTTATAGTTATATAAATTACAAACTTATTTTTACATTTTTAATTTTCATCTCACTATTACCAAAACCAAATATTACCTTTCTAATAAAATCAAATAATATTATACATTTCAATTTGGGAAATTTATAATATCAAGGTTCTTTTTTTAGTAAAATGACAAAACAGTTAATAATCCCTTTTTAAATAACTAATTTTTTGTGTTTTTTTGTTTTTTGTTGTTTATTTTTTCTTATTAGAAATACAGTTTTACTAGCGGTTAATAAAAAAAACAGCATAAAAATTTTTAAAAAAGAAATAATAAATATTTCAATCAAAAAAACCAGCATTTTATACGATATACATAATTTTAAAATTTACAGAAAAGTATACAAACCAAATTTTTTACGAATTTATCTTCTAATTTTAACCAAAAAAAGACTTATATTTTATAGTAATGAAATAAAAATCCCATTTATTCGTCAACAAAACAATATAATAATATATTTTTTTTCCCTTTTAAAAAATATTATTACAATATAAGCGGTAATTTCTCAGTTAGTGTTTAAACCTAGTCAGAGCTAGAACCAGTAACTAAATTAGTAAAAATACTTTTTAGCACGATTTTTTACCTGTGCACCGTATGTACCACTTATTTAGGACAAATTTTATTTTGGTAACTGGATTTAATTAAAAAAATTATGTTAAATAAGGTTTATAAAGGCCGTTAGATGATTTCTTTGTTGGATTAAATTGACTAGTTTTTTTTTTTAATTTAAACCTTTGTTTTAAAATAACAAAAGCTGTTTACGAAGAAAATAACTTTTTTGCCTCGGCTTATAGTATGCCTTTTGTATTTTGTCTATTGTTTTAAATCTCGTGTTATATTTTATTATTAGCAAATTAATATCAAATTAATAATTTTTACCTAACTTCTGTATAAGTTTTTTATTGTTTAAATAAATAAAATTGTATAGGCTTTTTTTTTAATAAAAAAAAACAAAAACAAATGTCATGCTTATTGTAGGGCTCATCTAGTGTCAACACCGCTGTCAAAATTACATATAATTTAAATTTTATATCAGGAAAAACGTAAAACATAATTTAAAACAATTATAAAATAAAACATTAGAAAAAAAACCTTTTCGGCGATCGTTTGTTTATAAGTATTATTACCGTATAAAAAATCATGCATACATAGCCCTCATTATTGCATGATTTATTATTAATCAATGATTATAGTATAGGCAACCAAAATTACACAAATTTAGATATTTAATCTGTTTTTAAATAACAGCCTTAAGAACATCTGGCAAGATGGTTGCCTAAAACTCAAATACTTCAAGGAAAAATATATATATATATATTATATATATATATATATATATATATATTTATATATATATATATATATATATATATATATATATATATATTTATATATATGGATCATTACAAGGTCCCCAAATTAAAATGTTAAAAATTTAAAATTTGATTTTGTTAGAAAGGTAATATTTGGCGCTTGTATGGAAATACTGAGATGAGTTAAAAATGTAAATAAGTTTGTAATTTTATATTTTAAATATAAATAAAGTATAATTTTCTCTAAATATTTTGGCAACATTAGGTTTTTTTTAATAAAGCCGCCAAACATATTAAAAAAAATTTAAAAATTTATTTTATTCATGTTTTCCGCCATTCTTTTAAAACGTCATTTCAATAGTGGTTATTGACAATTCCAACATAAAAGTGAAATATATGCTTTGGGCATTTAAATCGTATTAAATAATTAAAAATATATATATATATATATATATATATATATATATATATATATATATATATATATATATATATAATTCTGCCCCGATTTTGGGTTTTTTTTATTTTTTGGGGCCCTTCTAAAAACGATACGTCTAAAAAATTTTTTTCTAAGTTTGGTTGCGAAATTCAGTTAACCCGGGGAGTCTCGTTTTTGCAAAATTTGACTATTCGAAGCTTTTTAAGGAATCCAAGAAGATGCAGTAAAAAAAATTTACGCGATCATAGGCTAATTATATGTTTTTGGTGCTGAAACGATCCAACCATTAGTTTTCTTTCAATCCAGATATCTTTTAAAATTTGAAAAAAGTGGGAAAAATTAGAAAAAATGGAAAAGTTTCACTTTTACTTAAAAAATTTTTGGTTAAAATTTGTATTTATCGACAAGCTGTAGTCAGGGTGGTGGAGAAATGAAAGAGCTTAGGACATAAATCAGTCGTTGGTTAAGATCACTCCAATATACGAGGGAAGTGCTGAATGTGCAAATGCAAACAACATCAATATTACGGTAACGCGTTTAATGACTTTTGAGGGTAAATTTTAAGTTTCTAACCTTTTCTCCTGTCCCTCCTGAAATATAGATAAACGACCCCCGGTTTTATATTATGGACATAGGATAATTAACTTGCAGGTAAAATTAACCAGCTTAGAAAATGAATAAACAAATGTTTTTATTAAACGTGCACGATATATAACTTTCTTCTTAAACAATATAATGTAAAAACAAAATATTCTTCTTATTCATAAAATAAACTTTGTCCTCATGGATAACATTAATAAATACATATAATTTTGTATAGCTCATAAAGTTCATAACAATTTGTATCTGTACTTTTTTTTTTTTTTGTTAAATAATACCAGAGTTTCTACAGTCTTCTTTTTGGAACAAGAAGGATACTGTTTTTTTAAAATCACCCTTTGTTGAATTTTGATACCCTTCCCGCAGTGGGTGTCCGTTTAAACTTTCTGATAAATGTACAAATCGTTTCGCCGTCGTTCGTAACTTTAGGCTTTTCCTTTCTGCAACCCCACAAGATTTCTTCATCCCCGACCATGAAAAGGGGTTTTTTTGAATCCGTGAATATGTTCATTAAAGTGAAAAAAATTCTGGGAAACCCCTCGTAGTATTAAATTTTTTCTAGGCTCAATTCAGTGATTGTCTTTGGGGTAAAATTATTTAATAGCCTTTGGTCTGGCGACTTTCCTGCTTCAACGAATGGACCGCTTCTTCTGGGCATTTTTAAAAAGCGCGTATAAAAAAAAAACAAGAAATGTTTTTATGAAAATTATTTCTCTTTAAACATTTTCATATCTCTTGATCTTTTAATAATCTGATGTCATTCTCTGAAGCTTGGTAGCTATTCACATGTAAACCAGAATTCCATGTATATGTCTACTATACAAATTTTAAGCGCAATTTACCCGTAATATTGATTTTTTGCATTTGCACAATTTAGTACTCCCCCATCTTAGGTCTTATCCAATCACACCGGGTTTTTGCGTCTTAAAGCTCTTTTTTTTTGTACAACCCTGACTACAGCTTGCCGATAAATAAAAATTTTAACCAATAAATTTTAAACAGTAAAAGTAAAAATTTTCCATTTTTTCTCATTTTTTCCCAATTTTCTTAAATTTTGACGGATATTTTAAATTTGGGAAAAAAAAACCAATGTTTTGTTCAGCGACCACTATAATAAGTCTATGATCCCTCAATTTTTACTGTATCTTCTCTTGATATTTCCTTAAACAAGCTCTAAAATAATAGTGGGCAAATTTTGCAAAACGGAGACTCCACCGGGCTTTCCCAATTTCTCAACCAAATTTTGGAAAATGAGTTTAACACATTCGATTTTAGCAATGTCTCAAAAAAATATATATACATATATATATATATATATATATATATATATATATATATATATATATATATATATATATATATATATATATATATATATATATATATATATATATATATATATATATATATATATATATATATATATATATATATATATATATATATATATATATATATATATATATATATATATATATACATATATATATATATATATATATATATATATATATATATATATATATATATATATATATATATATATATATATATATATATATATATATATATATATATATATATATATATATATATATATATATATATATATATATATATATATATATATATATATATATATATATATATAAATTTTAACCCCCTTTTATTTATTATTTAATGAAAAATTTTTCCCAAAATTTTTTGAACTTTCCTTTAATATACGTTGCATTTCAAAAATAATTTTGTTAAACAATGTCACAAAAGTGGCGTGATGGTGCATTTTTTTAATGGACCACTGTGTATTTCTTTGTATATTTAGATACCTTTTGTAGTCATCTTTCCTCTAAGATTTTGTCATCGTTTGGTAATTTAAAAAAAAAAAATATATAAAAAAAACTGTTTTGTACCATTGTTTAAAATGAATAAAAATACCAGTAGGCTTGATTAATAAATTAAACAGGGATCTTATTAAGTTACACAAATTCGGGTTTGGGTCATGTTTTTTAAATTCAATTGTACAGGGTGTCAAAATTTAGTGTCAAACCCCAAAAAAGTTTATTTTTTTATTTTAAATATGACCCCCTTATTAGTCGTTAATCAGAATTAAAAAAACCCAAACATTTTAATTATAACCCTACCAAATTCTAACACTTTAAAAAGTTATTCTTAAAAAAAATCATTCGGGATGTATTTTTTTAAAAAACCATTGAATAAAAAAAAATAGGTTTATGAAAAACAATTTATTAACATTAGGTTTCTAATAACGTTAATTATTACCTTAAATTGGTTAAAGTTAATAAATGTTAGAAAAGTATTAAAAATTAGGTTTATTTAACATTTAAGGTTTTCTTAAAATTTAAATTTTAAATTTAATTAATAAATATTAATAATTTACCCGAATTTTTATAATACGTCAAAATAAGATTTTGTAAGTTAAATAAACTCAATGTCAATAAATTGTTTTTCATAGCCACCTATCTTTATTCAATGTTACTATTAAATAGATGTCAAAATAAGTTTTCAACGAATAACTTTTAATGTGTTTTGGAATTTCGATAGGGGTTTTAATTACAAAAATGTTTGTTTTTAATTCTGCATTAACGCCTAAATACAGGGCTCCTTTTTTAAAATAAGATAAATAAAGTGCTTTCATATTTGAAGAGTTTGACACTAAATTTTGGACACCCTGTACAGTTTGAATTAACCAAACATGACCTAAGCAACTGATATTACGTTACTTAATAAGTTCCTTGTTTAATTCTATTAATCAAGCACTATTGGTATTTTTATTCATTTTTAAATTCAACAGTTTTTTTATATTTTTTTTTCTCTGAAATTATTGAACCAATGTTGACAAAATTTTAGACGAAGATAGATTACTACAAAAGGTACCTAAATGTACAAAAAAATACACAGTGTTTCCCTTTAAAAAATGCACCGTGACGTCACACTTTTGCATTTTTATAACAAATATTTTCCTGAAAAATTTTCCCTGGGTTACAGGTAACGTCTGCAAAATATGAAAATTTTACAGTGAATAATAAATGAGCTACATAAGACGGGAGGTGAACTGCAGGACCCCGTATATACCAATTTAAATAAAAAAAGATTACTTAAATAAATATTATTATAAGTTCTTTGACTTGGAAAAATACACTTTGCTATATTATTAAGATAGTATACCCTTGTCATACTATACAATAAAGGTATTTAAATAATTATTTTAGAAGTATTAATTTTTATGAAATTTAATCTATAAAATTTTAAAAACGAAAGGTGTATTTTTTCCTGAATTTTAAATAAATATCATTTATGTAAATTTATAAAAAATCCTAAGTTTCTTTATTTTATTTCTACATGCACACAGCTCAAATATCCCTTACTGAAAATTATTTGTTTTAAGACCAGACTTCTACCCTAATTTATAACTTGACGTTGGAAAATTTTGTTTTAAAGAATTAATAGGTTTAAATTTGTTTGTCCTGTATTAACGTTACTTTCGAAAATTCTAGAACATTCGTCTTAATATTTTTACGACAGGCAAAAGTATCCAGTTTAAAAAGAGAATACACTGCGTGGGAATATAAGAACGCTTTGGTATTCTGGGAATCTTAATTTTTAAAATTTCTAACGGGGTAGTTCTGGTTTTACTTTTTTCTTAAAAATCCAAAAAAAAATTATTAAACAATGTGTTGTTTATTTGTATCTTGCACAAGAATGCAATGTTTATTACATTTTATTATAAATAAAAGAAAATGTAGGGTTGGTAAGACTGGTGCCAAAATTTTAACAACAAAAGCTAGGGTGCCAAAGAATAAAAATTTACTAAGCTATTTTTTTAATTATATTTTTTTTTAGATTTTACTTGCTGGACAAAATGTTAATGACAACGAATGGCATACCGTTCGATTTTCAAGAAGAGGATCAAATTTGAAGCTTCAACTAGATAATCAGTCTCCAATACGAGGTAAGAATGTACCAGTTTAGGTTTTTACACAGTTAAGAAACTATTTTTTATAGGGTAATCGTAAAATCGAGCTAGTTTAAAAAAGGAATGAAAAAAACACTTTTTAATTTAATATAAAAAAATATACTGAGAATTAATTTTTTTTTTAATTTTCTAACTCAAGCAGTTTATTGATGGCGGCCATTTTGGTTTTAATATCAACACTTGATTTTGCGACTGTAAGGGTTTACAAAAACCTTCATACCTTTAAAGGTATTCGTCTTAAGGGGATGAAATAAAGCCATATTGAATACCATGAAGCAAAGAAAAAAATAAAAGTTCTGCCTTTTTTTTCCTATCTTTCTCTATACAGGGTGATTGGTAAGTAGAGGCAAAAAATGAAGGCCCGAATTATTTTTTTTATTCTGAATCAAAAACCAAGAATACTTTTTTTGCAAATTTTCCTTCGTTACATGAAATCAAGTTTGACCTTTGTCAAAAGTTAGACACTTGTCAATCTGTTATTGAAAAAATCACAAGAAAATGGAGTTCACTAACGAAGAATATGATGATATTGTTTGTGTATATGGGCACCTGCCTGGACAATATCCTTATGAATTTTGCGGGTGACCCTGACAATGCAAGGGTCATTGAGCTGAATCTATCGGATCATGCCGGTCAGCTGCTGAGTCATTCTGTGGATGAGCCTTGTAGGAAAGTACCATTTAAAAAAAAAAAAAAAGCTAAGGGGGGGGGTTATTGGCTTTCTATAACTTTTCGAGTCCCACTCATGGGATTTCATTAACGTGAAAACACCCAGTCGACCATAGTTTGAGGTGATTATGTCGACTACAGGAGGCTTCTCGGGGATTTTTAGAAAAAAACCTATCAAGATAGAGGATAAAGGGCCCCATGGAACACCGTGGTTCAACAACACACTAAGAAACATGGGGATCACCTGAAGGGTTCCTTGGAGAATTGTGCAACAGTATAATACACCGGGGAAAAAACCTGACATATAAAAATTTTAAAAAAGTTTAAAACAAAAACTATAAAGACCACAAAAACAAGCAAATGATAAATTTATTTTCTACATCCAAGGGGAAACCCAAAGATCTATGTGGGGGAAAAATTTTAAAAAATAAAGGTAAATCGGAAGCAAAAAACAAAAGTAAAAAAAAAATTTATCGGATAATTTTAATAATTACTTTCTCAGGCTGCACATTATGGTGATGATAGGGCTAATAATTTAGAAGAACTTTCAAATAAAAATCGAAGAAGCTTTTCAAACTATCAGTCCTAATATGCTAACTAACGTTAGACGGGGTTTTTACGATCATTTGGGATATTGCCTTGCGCAAGGAGGATTGTTTAAATATTTATTATAATTTCATCTAAGAGTATTTTTTATGTTAATATTTATTTATTTTTTTATTGCGTGCTATTATAATTTAAGGGATGAGTTTTAGGTTTAGAGAACTTACTTTTTATTTTGCTTTGGCAATTAATGAACTGATAAATAAAACTGTTGGTATTTAATTCCCTATTTATAAATAACGGTATTAAGTATCAACTGTTCTCTCAACAGATTAGACCGCATAAATTTATTTTTCGTAATTTTCAAGCGCGCCTTAAACCATACAACACACCTGTCTGAAAGCATATTACAAACTAAGATCTTGTTTGGTATTTAGTTAATCATTTATCGATCGAAGCGGACAGTAGTTAATTCATCACTTCCCTGCCTATGTTTCTACTCCACTGGACCTGTCTGTATAGTAGTGTTAAACGTTTAAAATATTGGGTTTTAACAATAAAGCTAATTTTCTATTTAACCTGACCGAGAATGCAAATAAATATATATACTTTTTAAATTTTTATACGTTATTCTTATATTTTTTTAGTGTGTTCGTAACCATAACTACAAATTATAAAAAACAACAATTTTGTTTTACAGCTGAGATTCAAGGAAAGTACACAACGCTTCAGTGGCGGACTATTCATATCGGCGGTCTTTACCACGTTGAAGAAGAAATAAGCATGTCAACTACCGTACCAAATTTTATCGGGGAAATCCAACAACTGTACTTCAATAATATTCCATATATTGAATTGGCGCGAGCTCTTAGCACTGAACAATCAATTTCTGGTAAGTATCGATATGGTTTAAATATATTTAACAAATTCGTATTTTCATTTGTATTAATTAATTCCTTTAGTTTTTTTAAGAGTATACTTCTGTATCTTTTTAACAAAATTTTAGATTTTGCAGATAAAAGGTATTGGTGGTAAACAGTCGCAAGGCTAATACTTTATTTTATTTTATTTTTAAACTGAAATTAATTTATAGGACAATCTTATATTTAGCCTCATAGTCTTGATCCAAAGTCACACAGTGGATAAAAAAAGTGCACCTTAATTACTCTGCTCATATGTTCAACCGTTTTACTATCTTTTAAATCCTTTAGATTTGCAATCAATTCTATTGTTTTTGATTTGGGTTTTTATTTTGCGAAAACTTGTCTCCAAAGCTTTTTTTTGTTTTGTGGCCTCGGGCTCTGCCCATTTAGCAATGATTATATGGAGATTATTTATAAAATATATTTTTTTAATTTTATACAAATAATGATATAGTTTAAGGTAGAGACAAACATTAAAAGACAGGGACACTCGTTTCACGCCACTGGGGTCTATCAGGGCGACTTAACATTGACGACACAATGAAGACCCCCGAATGGATTGAATATGTGTACAAAGGAGTTTGGTTTAAATCTATATTCTTATTTTAGTAAGTTTAAGAAAATTTAAAAATATTTTTTCAATGTGGGGTTTATTTATGACAAGGACATAAAAGATGAATGTTTAATGAAAGGAGGTTATATTTGCAAAGTTCTTTGAAAAGAAATTTTGTAGCCTGAGTATTCAGCACTTTTACAGTTAGGTGAATCCTCTAATTTAAGTTTATAGAGGTGTTTTCCAAAACTACCATGGTTTACTAAAAATCTAAAGTACGATATGAAAATATGACTAGGTAAATTAAGCCTAAACAAGGGAGGGTTTTTTGGAAGATCCTATTAATAGATGTTAATGGTTAGGATTATTGGCTGCTATAATTTGTAGCTGTTTTTTCCCTTCCCAAGACCGCCTCTCTTACGGTAGAAAAATATGTCTGAGGCTTGGGTCAATTATTTTTGTCCTTCCAAAATAGCACTTTTTTTCACCGTCATTTCATTCCCTCCGACAGAGTGGCCTTTTACCCACATAAAAATAACTCTCCTGTTTTGCAAGTATATAGAGCTTATTGTATGTAAAATATTAGCTATAATGGAATGATTACAGTTTAAGTTGTTAATTGCTTGAAGAACCGATTTAGAGTCGGAGAGAATCATTGTATTAGTCAGTGTTGCGTCGCTATTGATGTATTCTAAAGCCTTTAGAATGGCTGAAGCTTCTGCTGTAAGTATCGAAGTGTATTAAGTACATTTATATTTTTGTGTAACGTTTGACCCTGCCCTTCATCATTCTTGGAGCCGTCTGTGTAAATTTTATAGAAATGATGGTACTTTTGAAGTTCAGAAGCTAAAATTTGTCTATTTATTGAACAAATTTGATTAAAATTAAATATTACTACCCGGGTTTAAATATATGTTATAAGGATAATTATAAAAATATTTTAGGTTTTTGTTTATAACACGATCATATTCTGCCGTTGATGCAAAGGCCTCCGCAAGCGGAGGGCTGGTTTATGATTCCAGTAGGGGACCACAAGGTCAGATAACGCTAGCTTTTGAATTTTACCTATTAAGGATTATTCTCATACTAGAGATTTTTAACAATAAACTTTTTGTGCAAGCATTTACGCCTCAAATAAAGAGGAGGTTCATTACATTCTGCTAGTAATGCTTATACGAGTGTAATTTTAAACAAAAACGAATTTTCGGCGCAAAAATGATCAAGATTAGGTTTTGGTATACATATTTTTGCTTGATAAGCTCCAAAAAACTGCATAAAAAAGAGGTGCAACATTTTTGTTATTTTCACAAACGGCCATAATCTTTCTAAATTTTGTACGCAAAAGGGACTTTTACTCCTAAAATGTGCAGGAAAAAATTAATAAAAATTGTTTACAATTATTTAAGGGATACGAATAATCTTTTTTAGATTTTTTAAATACATTTTCGAATCGTTGGAAAAATGGCCGAATAAAAAAAACTTAAGACTTATTCAAAAAATTGTATAACTTTTCTTTAGATTTCGGCAGACTTGGCCTGTTATCATTTATTAGGGTAAAGATCCCAAAGAATTTTTAATCTATATATTTTTTTTAAAGCTGACTCATTTTTCGGTATAATATTGGTCAATTATTTATTGATAAATACTCGTTATGTCAAAAATGGTCGCTTTTACAGAACAAGACTTTTTTTCACAAAAAGTATTTAGTGCATTCAGAAGTATGGGTGAATTTTTTTTAAATTTTTGCATAAGTCTTAAACCTTTCTATTCGGCCATTTTTCCAGAAGTCCAGAAATCTTAACATTAAATTGAAAAAAATAATTCATATGCAATAAATAACAAAATTTAATTTCGTGAAAATTGTTTTTTTGTGGGTTAAACACATCTGTTGTTGCCAGATTGTTTTTAGTGTATCCCTTCCACAAGTTTAGCGAGATCAGTTTCTCATTATTTATAAATTAATATTTTAAAAACTGTATTGTAACAATCAATGAGACTAATTTTTAAAAAATTCTTAGTAGTTGTTTAATATAAGTTTAGTTTTTTATAAACATTGTAAGAAAAGTTTGGGAGTCAAAATAATACATGTAAGTAACATTTTTGTCATCCCGTATATCATTTGGTAATGTATAGGAGCCTCAAAAACACCATCTTTGCAATTAAATATCTTTGGAACTGTATTGTTCATAAATTTTATTCTGCACCAATCGAGGCAGAATTATTTGAATAATAATCAGTATATATTAAAAAAAAACAAAAAAGTGCCTCACGTGATACAACTACCATTAAAATTGGAAATTAAAAAAAATAACTTTTTTACCTTAAATATTAAATACATTAAATTAAAGTATTATTTAAATGTTTTTTTTTCTTAATAAAATACATTTTTCTTAACAAAAACTAGCCATTACAAGCTGGTCCCAATTTTAATGTTCACTTCTTCACCAACCGCTTATTTGGTTTTGACGTTCTTTTTTTTGCAGATTTAGTGCAGAAAACGAAGCTAAATGAAGTGCAAAACCTGGCAATTTTTTCAAAATTCATAGATTTGCATGAACATTTAGGAGTTAGCTTAACTTAACCTTTTTTTCAAAATCTATATTTATTATGCCGATAGACGCTCTTTATTTATTAGAGGTGAAAACTACCCTTTTTCTAAAACCTATAAAACTATACATTAAGGCTTAAGTTAAATGAAATTTGACTCAAATAGGTGGCAAAAGTAGTACTTGGTTTCTTTGAAATATTAATTAAAATATTTCATCCCTTAAAAATCAACTCCTATGATGATTAAAAAAATATATTTACCTTAAAAAATTAATATATTATCAGAGTGCTTTGCATAAAATTTGGGATTAAGCTTAACTTACCTTCCTCTTTAAAATCTCCATTATGCTGAAGGTCGCTTTTTTATTTTTTAGGGGTGAAAACTTCTCCTTATTGCAAAAACCTTCACAAATTTTACATTAAAGCACCTAAAATAAGGCTCATAAAAATTGTAAAATAAGTATTTAATTCTTTGAAACATTATTTAATATATTTCAACCCTTGAAAATCATCACAGAGTTGTAATTAAAAAAATATAACTGCTCAAAAGTATTACTAATATATTTTGTAATTTTTTAATCATAAGAAATCCATCCCTTACAATATTACAATGCAGAAAATAGAACAAAATCGCGGATTTTTTAAAAAATTATTGAATCGCTAGCATGCTCCAAAAAACTGTTTTTTTTTATCCCCAACTCCTTTATTTTTTGTGATAAAAAGTTCTTTAAAAAAGCAAAACTGTTTAAAATTCCTAATTTTTTAAGGGGTGAGTTTAAAGGGCTGAAGCAAGGTAGTGCTCATCTATACACACGCGTTTTAAACGTTTATATCTCACTTAATTTCCATTATACAGTAAATTAAAACAAAGCAAAATATTTATAATTTAAAAAGCTACTATTTGATATTCTAGTACTTTTTACGTATCTCCCTTAGTTTTTAAGTTATTTTCAAGAAAAGGTAATTTTTTATTAAAATTAGGAAATTTATTTTTTACTTGCAGCTCCATTTTTTTTAAATTTTGCAATTTAAATCGGTTAAAATTTTAAAATGTATTTACAATACATAAATAAAGAGAAATAAAAAAGGGCTACGACTTATTTTAATTGGGGTGGTAATTAGGAGGTTGATATCGAAGATTTTTGCAATCTTTGAATTTTGATCTAACCTTATTTTAATCATAACTCACTCAACTTTTATAAAACATATTTTTTTTAAGAAAGCTTTTTGAAAATAGTTCAAAGAGGTTATTATTAGTTTTCCTCAAAAAATAGTTAGATTTTGCGTTATTTACCTTTGAAACTCTGAAATTTTGTGTTTGATGAATAACAGCTAACCTTTAACCAACCACAACTTTGTTTGTATTGGTCCCACAGCACTTATAAAAAAATTATTTATTTCTTTAAAAGCTACAATTTTGTCATCAACAGTTTTATGATAAAATCCATACTTTTCAAGTTATTTGCAAAAAAAACCGATTAAAAACGTTAATTTTATCGATAAAAAACTCCGACTTTCGATCGCGAAAAACTCGAAAAGTATGCATTTTACAAAAAAAAAAAACGTTATTCTGGGCATTTTAAAAAAAGTGTATTTCTAATAAAGGCAGAGATAATGCCTTGATAAAAAAAAAATAATAAATTCAAATAAAGATAAGGGTACATGAACTTTCCAGTGGACAACAGCGGCTGTAGCTGCTGCTTCCCACAGGCTGTTACAAATTGCTGGAAGAAAACTTCGTTTTATTTTGCATTCCGTGTATGCTTTAATTAAATCATTAATATCAACTTTTGACATAGAATCGTTAAACGAATAAATCTTTAATTAAAAAAAAATATATCAAAATTAAATAAACGGTTTTCAAGAAAGCCAAAAATTGCTGACAGTATGTAGGGCCGTTTTTTGAGGAGGTGAGTGTAAAATAAAATGGTAATATGTTATTTTTAGTTTTACTAGATTAACTAGATAAATAAAATAGTATATTTCATTACCAGTACGGAAATGACGATTTTTCCGTGCGCGCGTGACAGATTCTCGTGTCAGGCGCAGCCGAGAAAATTGCGATTATTTATTTTTATTCTTAAAACAGTAAAACAAATTAACAAAAAAAATTACAAGTTAAATAAATCTAAGAAAATTAATTTTGGTCGGAACCGTTATGATTAATGGTTAAATTTATTGTACAATTCGTATTATTGTTAAAGCTGAATCCCTTTGGTATGTCTTTTTGTTGAACCAAAGATGTTAAAGCGGAGTGTTCGTGTATGTTTTGGTTCTCTTGATTGACTGTTACAGATTTTGTAGTTTCCAAGTTACAAGGCCTAAAGAACTTTTGGGATACTTTAATTTTTCCTGGTATGGACTCCTCTATATATCCTTCTGCTACATTGGAAAAAGTTATCCTCCGTGTCTTTTTAAAGTGAGCAAATCACCGCTTTCTACCAACATGGTAGCCGAAGAACGCCTTAGCCCATGTCCGGTATATTTTTCGTAATTTTTAAGTTTTAAGTATTTTGCAACAAGTTTTGGAATACCACTGATAGTATGGCACCCAACATGTTGAGCGTAACGTCTTTGTTTTCGGTATGCAACAAATAATCTTCTACTCTCCATATTTTTAGGGCGGAGATCTGCGTATTTACGGTAGTGTACAGGGATTGAATTTGCAATTTTCATTGGTAATGGTAAAACTTCTTAACCATTATCTTCCACATCGTCTAAACTCAAACGTATTAAATTATCTCTGCGGCATGCGCCGAAGATGCCAAACACTAAAATTACTTTGGCTAGTAGATATTGTCCGTCTGAAGCTTCACATAAAAATTTGGTTACTTGTTCTGATGTAAGTACCGTGGATTTCTTTGGTACATATCCAACAGCTTGTCGTTTCAAAAAAGCGATAGTTTTTGGATATTGGTTGTGAGTATTTTTATTTCTGCCAAACAACTCTTTAACATGGAGAATCGACTACATAAGGTGGATGACTTCATAGATTTGGCTTTTTCAGAAAAATAAACTAAGAGAATATCATTCGGTAAAAATGTGATATTCACTGCACTTACTTCTGCCGCTTGTTGTAATATTATCGGGAATATCCGGATTTTCTTCCAAATCTGAATTCGTTTTTTGAAAATGGCATAAATTTCACTACAAAAAAATAAAATATGTCAATAATAAATAAATCGTTGTTATGAACAGTTTCCATGGATGGATTTTTGTATAAGCACACGGAAGAGGGATTGGGAAAAAAATCCGTGCGCTGTTCTGAAAATGTCATATTTACTGTATTTTATACACAGTGGAAAATGTAGTATTTTCAGGTAAGTATAATAAAATAAAATATTACCTGATAATAATTGTTTTTTTAATTTTCTTATTAGGGCATAACATAAATACGCAGCAGGTGGGCAATAATTAAAGCAAACAAAACAAAGCACATTCCGTAATCAAAATGCTCATTTATCAAATATGTATTTACGCTTCAGAAATTCTTGGCAGTCTTAAGATATTCCGTTTGTGACACCAAGTTTGAATATAAAATATATCGTAAAGGAGATATGTTATTATTTATACAAGTGTCACGGGTTTAATCACATAAAAAGTTGATATCTATTCGCTTTAATTAACTATCTTTTTCTTTGTCTGTATTAATTTAAAACATAAAAAAACCTCTATTTACAAATAATAAAATAATTGCTATGGATGACATAATTTATTATTACAGCGTTTGACAAACTTAAAACCAAAAATTAATAAGAAATGTGTTTTAACAACAATATGGTGAGTTGTTGCTTTTCTTAATTTTGCAAAAAATGTATGAATTGTTCGCTTTCTAACAAAAACTTTTGTTTTTACGAAATTATTTAAAATTCTTTGGGCAAACCACATCTTGTTTTGGATCCATGTCAAACAAAATAGCAAATATTTAAAGCAAAAATAATCTCAATGTAGCATTTAAACCTGTGAAAAAGTTATTTAACCTCTTTTTAATATTGTAGATAAGTTTAGTAAATATAAAAAATTAAAGTTAATACATTAAAATGTTCAGTATGCAATAGCTTTGATATGGAATAAACGGGACGAACTTTAGAAAAAAAAAAAAGCAATATAAATTTAAACTTTTCGAAATATTTCCTAAAATCTTTTTTAAACAACCGTTTTTTAGTTATTACTTGAACACGGTTGGAGATACATCACCAACCGAAACGTTGTATATCAACTAACAAATAAAGACAATGGACATCCAAGATTTTGATGTGAGCGGTATCCTTTTATTATTCATACATCAGAGCTTCCAAAAGAAGTAAAATAACCTATATTTTATATACTTTTTAAACTATGACATTTAAAAGTGACCTTATTTGAATTAATTTATTTTCAAGAAATGTGACTTGTGACATTGGCCAAAAAAATGCAAAAAAATTTGTTTTTTAGCCGAAAATGAGAATAAATTAAAAATCATTATATTCTATTAATAGGTTCCATCCATTTCTTGAAATGGTGTGGAAAAATATTTAATGAATTTTAAATGTTTGCTTACTTGGTAAAATTTTAGATTTTTTTATTGGCCATTTTCTCAAAATTACATTTTTTAACCTATATTACGTTTCTTTTAGGGTTACGATGGGGCCATCGCGACAAGCTAAAATTTTTGCCTAAACAGTTTATTTAATGTTTATTGATATATAGAGCTTTGTCGGGTAAATGCGACACTTTACCAATTGACATTTTTTCTTGTTTTCGTTTGTAGACAAAATAAAACATTTACCGATAAACAAAAGGGCATATGTTACTAAATCGTCAAAAATTAACAAAAAAGTAAAGTAAAGATAACGGTATATATAGACGGAGAGCAAGAGCCTAACAATCATCGTCATCAGTAATATGGAGTTTCTTCCGTAAAACATGTTTATTTAGTATTGCTAATCGTGTTTTTACGCAGGCTGACAACCTATTGGATACGGGGGTAGCAATCAGGGGTAAAAGTGCGAAATTTTTGGGAAAAAAATCGTCATCGATAATATGTCAGCCATTTTGGCCTCTTAAAGTTGAACCCCTAACGTGTCTAAATTCAAAAGGGTTGACAGTTAGGTGAATACCACGGACAGTAAAATGGGGTTTAACTATCCCGAGCGCTTACTTTATACAGGGTGTTTTTTATTTGAATGTCAATATTTAAGGGGACAGTTTTTTTGTCCTTTTTAAAAAGGAAACTTTATATGAACGTATGACCTAAACGTCCTAAGTTTTAAGATACAGGGTGGTAAACTTTTCAAAACTAAATAATTTATTATTAGTATCAGCAATTATATTATAAGGTAGTAGTTATTTAAAATTAACGTCCGTGGTGGCACTAGCGCGTTATCTAAAAGGTGCTGTAAAATGCAATATTTGCATGTTTTAGTGCTTGGACAGCGTATATGTACAGGGTTTTCGGCTATATTTTGAACGGGGTCTACACGTGTTATCTTTAGGAATATTTAAAAAAGTTAAATACAAGAGTTTTATGGTTTTATCTGAACCGCTAGGATTTGCTAAGAAAAGAAACAAATGATAAACGACAAGTTGACAAATGAACATCAACTTTCTTATTTTTAATGCAATGCCCTATATATTTTAAGCTATTACAATAGATATTTTTTCTTTTTTTTTTTCAAAAATATAGTTTGCCTATGTTTGCATTAACGTTTTGCAATATTTAAATTTTAGAATTGAATTTTTTATTATTCAGACCTCTTGCGTCTAGCTAGTTACCGAAGTGGGCTTTGATAAAATACCTATATTATTAAACAAAACAACAAATATTAGTCATTGTCACAGCAATAAAGTCTGTCAAATTTGATAAAATTAAAGAGTTGGGAAATTAGATTTCTTTATTATGGGTTATTCCGAACAAGAAAGTTAGATATGGTTAGAATTTATTATAGATTTAATAATTTAAAACTGGCACGAAATCAGTATCTAAGAATATCCTCAAAGAGTTACTCCATGCAAAACAACGATCCATTATATTATTAAAAATTTTCAGCAGAAAAAACTATTTTTAGGAAAAGGAGCAGGATTTGGAGGTTTTTATATTAGGTAAATATAACAGTACTAAAAAAAATGAATGTTTAATAGCTACTTTTTTATATTTTTAGAATCAGAAAGACCTATACCAGATGTTGCCCGTATTGTCAATAAATCTTGGTGGAAAATTTATGAAATTTTAAATTATTACCGTTATAAGCCCTATAAATTTTTACCGGTTCAAAACTTAACCGAGGAGAATAAAATGCAAAAGAAATGTTGAAAATAATACAACATGACCCTACCTTTCTAATAAAAATTGTTTTTATAGACGAAGCGACTTTTACAACTGCGGATGTTTAATCGCAAAAATAAACATTTTTGGGCTACTCAAAAAACCTAAAAAAAAACAAGTTGTGAAAATTCAAGGGCGAAGATCTGTCAACGTTTGGTGTGCAATGTATGAAATAGAGTTTTAGGTCCTATAATATTTGAGGGGAACATGAATGGTCAAAAATATCTCAGGCTTTTACAAAATCCCATAAAGAACCTTTTGGAAGAGTTGCCAGTAATTAATTATAACCAGATTTATGGCAGCAGGACGGAGATCCTGCTCAATAATTGTTCATAACATAATTTCTTTAAAAATAAATTTATGGTTGAAAACGGTCAATACTTGGCAAACAGTCTGATTCTCCCCTTGGATCTTTTTTGTGGGGTTATCAAAGAATAAAATATACTATAATAGATTCACACTTTAAAGAACACCAAAAAATACTAACAGAGATTCGAGAATTAAACCATTTTAATCCACAGTTTATACTAGTGCGATTAAACATAAATTGAAAAACAATATTCGGGTTCTTTTAACTGGTATGGTGAATAAATTTATGTGTTTATGATACCTAATTATGTAATTTTAAATTAAATGATTATTTTAGCTATTTTTAAAAATGTTTTTTTAACAATTTAATTAACTTCCTAACTCTTTAATTTTATCAAATTTGGGACTTTTTGCGGTGACAATGACTTAATATTTTTGTTTTGTTTAATATTATAGGTATTTTATCAAAGCCCACTTCGTAACTGCTAAGACCAAGAGGTCTGAATAATAAAAAAATTCAATTATAAAAATTTAAATATTCAAAAACGGTTAATGAACCAGGCAAATTTATTTTTAAATCAAAAAAAAAGTTATTTTAATAGTTTTTCTATTACCTTTCTTCATGATCTTAACAATATAGGTAAACAATATCACCATGCAAAGAAATATCTAGATTTCATTTTTTTAGATGAAAACCCTGCGCCGGACTAAGAAAATCAAGAGATCAAATCTGCTTACAATTTTTTCAGTTCCGCCGGTTTTCTTAAAAATAAATTTTATTTCTTTGTATGGTTTATTGTTTGTTTTTATCATTAGAAAAATGGTTTTTATTTTTTTAAGCGAAAACCGTAAATCGGATTAAAAAAATAATTAAAGATCAACTTTGCTTATAAATGGCGGATTTCAAAAATATTTCTTATTTCAAGAGGAATCAGTGACGTACCATCAATATCTGTCAAAATAGGCAGGAAAAATTCCGTACGAACGCCACTGGTGTAAATAAAAAATTGGGGAGCCTCTTTCATATATATTTCCAAATTTTATTAAAACATCTGGGGTGGTATTCGACAATAATAAAAATGTTTGATTTTGAAAATTTTGCCACCTTATCTCAAAACTTGGACTTTGGTCTCGTTCATATGATTTTTTCTTTTTAAAAAATGGACCCAAAATTACCCCTACTATTTAACCCGTTTTTACTCCCTGGTATCCACCTAACTGTCAGCCCTTTTGGTTTAGACACCTTAGGGGTTCAACCCTAATTTCAATATATGTATTATCGAAAGATTTTTTCCCAAAAATTTCAAAACTTTCACCCCACTCTACTCCCTGTATCTAAGGTTGTCAGCCTCCGCGACATCATTTAACAATACTAAATAAACATGTTTTACAGGAGAAACTCCATATTTGATGACGGTGATTTTGGCTCTGCTCTTAACCAATAAATCAGTAAAATGATCTTAAACCTAATTGTTTTATTAAAATAATGTAACACACAATTTTATTTTTTAGTAAAAAAATGTTAACTATATTATTCTTCTCGAGGGGGTAAATATCTCCGACGTTTATTCAATTAGAACAGGACACAACATAAACACGTAACGCAGGTTGTTCAAAGCTTCCCAAATCCCCGAAATCGGTCTCTTTATCAAATGGGTTGCTGCCATACAATTCTTGGCAATCTTAGAATATTGTTTGTTTGGCACTCCCCATATTTTTGAAAATCTTGCATAAATAAAGGTCATTGTTATTAAAAAAAGTTCTGTGTTCCTTATACAATTAAATACGTGCATTTGTGATAATGGTAAAAGATATCCGTGTAGGTATTTACAAAAGTTGGGTAGGTCCTTTGAAGTTCAACGATGAGCTTGTTTGTGTATCTAAGGTCTTTAATATAGCAAACGATTCTTTTTATATAGGTAATAATAGATAGGGAAACAGTGTTTTAAGTCTTGTCTGATTTGTACTCTTTGGAATTATGGATTACGGAAAAAAATAAATTTTTTTAAAGAACAATTTGACCTGTTGTATTCCTGCCTTGAAAATGTATTTTCCAATGACTTTTAGATATCAAGCCAACAACAATTATTTTAAAATATTTTAATTTATTTTTTATTACTGCTTTTATAATCCCCACAATTCCACAACTGGCCGACTGGGATGGTCTGAAACTTTCCAGCTACCCTTGGGATCCTACCTGCTTTTCTACTCACGATCCCTCCAAAATATGAAACAAATTCCGAAACAATTCAACAGGCAT
>JAHBCN010002525.1:0-90212 GCA_019359885.1 Listronotus oregonensis
CATATGTATGAAAATAAAATACGTTTTGGAAAAAAAGGTTAAATTTTTAAAAGAGATTTTAACAAAAAATGTAGAGATGCAAATGCAAGGTATATATATATATATATATATATATATATATATATATATATATATATATATATATATATATATAAAAAATTATATATATATATATATATATATATATATATATATATATATATATATATATATATATATATATATATATATATATATATATATATATATATATATATATATATATATATATATATATATAAAATTTTATAAAAAGGGTGAAAAAAAAAATTAAGCCCTTTTTTTTCTTGAATAAAAACATAGGCTTTAAAATTTTGGGATAATATTATATCATAAGATGGATTTTATTTAAAATTTTTCTATCACCCGGTTAAACCAAAAAACCCAACTTTGTTTTTTTCAAGGGAACACCATGTATTTTTTAAATTTTGGGTTTTTATATTTTCTGATATAAAATCTATATTATATTTTATTTTTTTTTTTAAAAAGGGGATTGAAGATGCCCAAAGAACTTATAGTTTTAGGGAAAAACAAATAAATTTTTAAAAATTTTTATATTTTAATTTAATTTTTCAAAGCCCCTGGGGGTCATAATAAAATACTTCGGTTTACCAAGTGTTTTAAAAATTGATTTTTTATAATGTTACTTAAAATTTTAATAACCCTGAAATTTTTTAAAAATTTGGGATTTGGGCTTTTTTAAAAAAAATCTATTTATTCATTACTTATCTTGGTTTTTTTTTAAAATTTTTGCTCCTAAAAGCATAATGTGGGGTTTGAACTTTTTAAACCCCCTTTTCTAAAAAACTAACAAAGAGGGATATAGGTTAATGGTTTTTATATCAAAAATGACTTGTAATAAATTTTAGAAAATATAGGGGGTTTTCATTAACTTTTTTAGTAACTTATTAAAAACAATTTTTTCGTACTTCCGGTCCAAAGTTTTTATTATGATCCACAAAAATTTTTGGGAAGAAAAATTAAACAAAAAAATTTTTTAAAAATTTTTTGTTTAAAAACTGCAAATTTTGCGGATTGGGGACTTTTTTTACCTTTTCTCAAAAACAACGTAAAATAATTTTTTTTAAATATAGTAACCCCCAAATTTAAAAAAATAAAAGTGTTCCTTAAAAAAACAAAATTGATGTCGTTTCCGGCCCCGGAAATTTTAAATGTTAAATTTTAAAAAGTCTTATGTTAATATATTTTTTAAAAATTTGAAAGCCATTTTTTCATTAAAAACGGGGTATTTTTGCCCCTTTATGAATGAAAAAATAGATGGTTTCTTTGGGCATATAGGCTCCTTATTGAACTGAAAAGAAAAATTAAAAGTCCTATTAAGTATGAATACTAAAACTTGGTTGGTTTAAAATTACGAGGCCTCCAAGTAAATGGATAACCCCGGGTCCAGCCACTCCGATTACACGTGTTTCACCCTTGTTGGGGAAGTCACACGGAATGTAGGCCGTAGACACCCTTTGACTGTGAAGCAGCAAGCTTAAGAACAATCGTAATTCAATACAACTGAACGTAAGAAGCAACTAGCGCCATCTCGTCAAGTAATTTTAAACCAACCAATTTTAGTATCGACAGGTTAAGATGTTATTGTGCGTCATGTAGGTGTATTACGCAAAAACATTCAGAAGTTGCTTTACACAACACACTTAATGAAAAATGGCTTTTTATTAGTTCACGGATATGTGAATTTCGAATGAGCTTTTTTGCCAATTCCAAGTAGGTGACGTGCAGCACGACTGAAAACGTGATTAAAAAATGGGGAAATGCAGTATTTTCACCCAAACTGCAATATAATACATAAAATTAAACTTCTTGAACCTTGTCATAAATAATAACAAATAGGTAGAGTTTCTTTGGGCATATAGGCTTCCTATTAAACTGAAAAGAAAAATTAAAAGTCATGTTAGTATGAATTAGTATTCAAACCAAAAAATAGTAATTCGATAATATGAAATTTATGCATACTAACAAAAATATTTGTTGTATTTTTTACAAACTTATGTTTTGCTAACTGGTAAATCATCCACTCAATTAATATACATTATAATGAATATCATAAAAATCAAGGCTTGAAATCAAAGGTTAATTGAATATAATTATTAGTTAGCAAAACAGAATTTTGTAAGAAATAAAACAAACATTTTTGTTGTATGCGTTATCTTCATATTATCGAATTGCTAACTTTGTTTTTTTTCTTTAAGATTGTTGCTAAAACATAAATATATTTTTTTCTAATATTAACGCTTTTGTTTGTAGAATTTTCATTTATATCACACCTTTATAAGGGAAATTGACATGAAGTGCATTGATGAGGCGTCGGGCCGGCGTTGCCAAATGTATTGTTACATTACATAAAAAAAAATAAAATATTTACTAGCAAGTGGGATATCGTTAAAAAGGGAATTTAAAGAGCTATTTAAATATCGAAAAATGAAAGATGGCCACCATATTAAAATGGAAAGTTTTGGTTAGTATAGTCTGTCTCAAAGTATACCGTGTTAGCTCTTGCCTTCATTTATGGATTATACCTGCCGACAGCAATAAAACTGCGATGGTAGGTATTAAAGGACAGAAGATTAGGGACGGACTTTAATAATATAAAGATTTATAATTTATTGTTTATTTAGGTAAGTATAATCTTAAAATTACATTAAGAAATTAAATATATGCAAAGTTTTAATAAATTTATAACTGCATTATCTATACATAATTACATTTTAAATCTAATTCTGTTTCACTATCAGAGTCATCATTGAGATTAATTACAATAGGATTTATGTTGTTTTGGATAGAAATGTAAGAGTCCTCAATTTTTATAATGTGCTGTAGTGAATTTTTCCAGCTCTCAATTTAGGACTTCCAAAAGTTGCGTTTTTTTGTAACTGAATTCAAAATAAATATCATTTTCCAACAAATATTCCTGGATTTTAGTTTTTGAACTTAATAAAGCTGGTGCTTTGTGTCGCAGACGGCTGTGGTAGCTTGACAATAACACTGTTTGGAATATTTTTTAAAAGATATTTTTGAAACCAGTTTTCAAAAAGTTCTGCACTTGTATCCTCATGATAATCCAAGTTAGAATCCTTAATATTCTTTGCGGACAACAGCAAGCAGTTTGGGACAAATCCGTCTTCTGAACCAGCGTGTATTATGGTAATGCGTTTTCCTTTATTTGAAGGTGCTTTCGTCTGACAGTTTTGACTGGAATTAACCCATCCTTTGGATACTGTGTCGTGTGTATCGAACCATGTTTCATCAAGGTAAATTATGGATCTGTTTTCTAACCTATATCTCTTAATTTCTTGAAGGTAATTAAATCTCAAGTGCGTAATCTGTGCGATTCCATTACTACTTGTCTTTTGTCTATTTTGCGGTATTTAAATCCCATTTTACAAACAACTCTATGGAGGGTGGCACGGCTAATATTTATATTGGTTTCGTCTTCGTCTAGCTTCTTTTTCAGTTTATCCAAAATAGGAATAACTCCGCTTTTATAAATTAATTAATAATTAGGTCCTGATCACTATTGTCTGTTCAATTCTACACTAATAATAATATCCCTTATCGATGATATTGGAGTTTTTGTAAGTAGACAGGTTTCTTTTAAAGCTTCTTGTTTAATTAGACCTCTACTGATTAAAGTTTCATACAAAATTTTTGACAACCTTTTTTGGGCAGCTAATGAAAAATGATTTCGACGCGACATAGTTATATTCTCGTAAAACAATTTTTTGAAACGCACAGTAAAAACGGTTATTCAACATTGCCACTAAAATATTAGCCAAAATATTTATATGCCTAATGGTAAATACTTAAGAAATACCTGGCCCCCCCCCTTTTTAAAAAAATTTTCCCAAAAAAAGGAAAAAATTTTTGGTTTTTGGGGGGGAAAAAAAAAAAAATTTTAAAAAAAAAAAAAAAAAAAAATTTAAAAAAAAAATTTTTTTTTTAAAAACCCCAAAAAAAAAATTTTTTTTTAAAAATTTTTTTGGAAAAAAAAAAAATTTTTTTTTTTCCCCGGGGGTTTTTTTTTTTTTTTTTCCCCCTTTTTTTTTTTTTTTTTAAAAATTTTTTAAAAAATTTTTTTTTAAAAATTTTTTTAAAAAAAAAAATTTTTTAAAAAAATTTTTTTTTAATTTAAAAAAAAAAAAAAAAAATTTTTTTTTTTTTTTTTTTAAAATTTTTTTCCCCCTTTTTTTAAAAAAAAAATTTTTTTTTTTTATTTTTTTTTTTTTTAAAAAAAAAATTTTTTTTTATTTTTGGGAATTTTTTAATTTTTTTTTTTTTAAAAAATTTTTTTTTTTAAACCCTTTTTTTAAAAATTTTTTTTTTTTTTTTTTTAAAAAAACCCCCCCCAAATTTTTTTTAAAACCAATTTTCCCAAAAAAATTAAAAAAATTTTTTTTTTAAAATTTTTAAATTTTTAAAAAAAAAAAAATTTTTTTTTTTTTTTTTTTAAAAACCCCCTTAAAAAAATTTTTGGGGAAAAAATTTTGGGGAAAAAAATTTTTTGGGTTTTTTTTCCCCCTTTTAAAAAAAAAAAAGGGGGGGGGCCCCAAAAAATTTTTTTTAAACCCCTTTTAAAAAAAAAAAGGGGTTTCCCAAAAAAAAAAAAAAAAATTTTTTTTCCCTTTTTTAAAAAAAATTTTTTTTAAAAAAAAAAATTTTTTTAAAAATTTTTTTTTTGGGAAAAAACCAAATTCAAATTTTTTTTTTGGGGAAAAAAAATTTTTTTTTTCCAAGGGGAAAAAAAATTTTTTTTGGGGGTTTTTTTTTTTTAAAAAAAAAAAAAGTTTTTTTTAAATTTTTTTAAAAAAAATTTTTTTTCCCCCCCCCCCCTTTTTCCCAAAAATTTTTTTTTAAATTTTTGTTTTAAAAAAAAAAAAAAAAAATTTTTTTTTTTAAAAAAAAAAAAAAAAATTTTTTTAAAAAAAAAAAAAAAAAAAAAAAAAAAATTTTTTTAAAATTTTTTAAAAAAAAAAAAAAATTTTTTTTAAAAACCCCCAAAAATTTTTTTTAAAAAAAATTTTAAAATTTTTTTTAAAAAAATAAAAAAAATTTGGGGGAAACCCCAAAAAAAAAATTCCCAAAAAACCCAAAAAAAAAAGGGGGGAAAAAGGGGGCCCCAAAAAAATTTTTAAAAAAAATTTTTTTTTTTAATTTTTTTTTTTTTTTCCAAAATTTAAAAATTTTTTTTGGGTTTTTTTTTTTAAAAAAAAAAAAATTTTTAAAAATTTTTTTTGGGGGTTTTTTTTATTTAAAAAAATTTTTTTAAAAAGGTTTTTTTAAAAAATTTTTTAAAAAAATTTTAAAAATTTTTTTTAAAAAAATTTTAAATTTTTTTAAAATTTTTTAAAAAAAGGGGCCAAAAAAATTTAAAAAAAAAATTTTAAAAATTTTTTTAAAAAAAAAAAAAAACCCTAAATTTTTAAAATTTTCCCCCTTTAAAAAAAAAAAACCCCTTTTTTTTTTTTTTACCTTTAAGGAAAAAAAATAAAATTAAAAAAAAAATTTTTTAAAAAAAATTTAATAAAATTTTTAAAATTTTAAAAAAAAAAAAAATATTTTTTTAACCATATTTAAGGGATTTTTGGGCCCGTTTTTTTTACGGCTCCGAATTTGTTTTGTTTTTTGGTATTGATAAAATTTTAAAAAAGGTATTTTTTTCGTTTTAAATTAAAACCTTTGTTCCCCCCAACTTTTTAAATAATATTTTTAAATTTAAAATAGGGGGGTTATTTTTTTAAAAAAAAAAAAATTTTAAAGGAAAAAAACTAAAAACTTAAAATATAAAATCCTAAAATCTATGATTCAAAGCCATAAAATTTTTAAAAAAAAAGGGGGAAATTTTTTAAACCCAAACAAATAAATCCAAAAACCAAAATCCCAGTTTAATTACTTTTTTTTTGAACAAGAACGATACCGTTAAAATCGATCCCATTCGGAACCCCCAAAACCCTTTGATTGGTAATCGAAAGGTTTTGGTTTTGTTTTGATATTTTCCCGTATCTTATTTTGCAAAGGAAAATTTTCCAAACCTAAACCAAATTGGTGTTGGTTGTTTTTTGGGAAAAATTTTTTTTTTTAAAAATTCTAGGTAACAAAAATCCCAAATATTCTGGGGTTTTTTTTATTTTATAATTTTTTTTTTTAATGTCATTTAAATAAAAAACAAAATTTTTTTTTTTTACTGCTATTTTTTTGAATTTTGAAAATTTTTTAAAAAAAGTTTTTTTTGGGCCTTAAAAGTTAGATGAAAAACTTTTTGTTAAAAATTTTCAACAAAATGTACATTTTTTAAAAAAAAAACCATTTTTTTTAAAATAAAATTGAATTAAAAGTTATTAAAAAAATAAATCGACTTAAAAAAAAAAACCAAATTAAAAAAATTTTTTTAAAAAATACAAAAAATTTAAAAAACAAAAAAAAATAAAAATAGGTTAAATTAGAAATAAATTTTAAAATAAAAAAATAGATTTTAAAAGGTTAAAAAAAAAATTAAAAAAAAATTTTTTTTTAAAAAAATTTTTTTTTTTTTTGTCTTTTATTTAAAAATTTATTTTTATATATAAATATATATATATATATATATATATATATATATATATATATATATATTTATATTTATATTATATATATTTATAATATATACTTCCAATTTTGAGTTATTTTTTTAAGTCTATAATTTTTTAAACTACTCTTTATTTTTTTATCTTCATTTATGTTTAAGTAAAAGGTAACTAATATCTTAACATTTTTCTAAATATAATTTTATGTTTTTAAACACAATATGAAATCGATGAACACAATATAGAATATACAATATGTGCCTGGTTTTTAAATTATAGCCCTTTAAAATATAAAATTTCCTTTATGTTTTTTATACGCAGGAAAATACTATAACAAGAAAATTTTATTTTTATTCAAATCTTTAGTTACATTATTCAATGCCTTAAAAAATAAAAGCAGCTATACTGAGAAACTTTGTGGTAATCATTTGACATTTACCTTAAGATTAGCTGGCTGCAGCTCTTTTTTGCTTAGAACTTTCGGTTTTAATAAAGTTTTTGCAAAGGCTGAATACAATAAGTGATAATATAATATACATTATTAATTTCAAAAAAAAAGTATATATATATAGATAAAAAAAATTTATATATATATATATTTTTATTATATATATATATATATATATATATATATATATATATATATATATATATAATATATATATATATATATATAAACATATATATATATATATATATATATAATATCAAAATTTTTATAGAGATAAGTTGTCTAGAATTTAATTCTATTGTGTGAAAATTTTTATTTTTTTGGATAAAAAAAATTTGAATTTTTTTCATATAAATTTTTGTTTAAAAAAATTCTTTCCTTAATTTAAAACAGGTTTAAGACCAAAACCCTAAAGTTTTGGCACATTTTTTTTATTTTTAGAAGTTATCCTTTTTTTTCGAAGAAACCCAAGTTGTCCAAGGCACAACTCGGGTTTTCAAAATATTTTTAAAAATTTTCTTCGGAAAAAGGTCTAACTTACAATAAAAAAATGTTTAAAAAAAACATTAAAAACAATTGTTTTTAATGTTTTTGGTTGCTTAGTTTGGGTTGAAATCCTGAAAAATGGAAAAGAAAATTTTTGAAAAAAAATTTTTATGAAAAAATGTCCAAAAGTGTATCCAAAATGGCAAATTACACATAGCCAAAAAAATTTAAACATCTTATCCTTATAAAAATTTTAAAAATATTTTGACAAATAAGGGGACTTTCGGTCAACCGACCTAACAAAATTTAAATTTACTGCCAAATAACAAACGACAAGAGTTATTGATCTGCAAAATCATTTTTTTAAACGTCATAATAATTTTTTCATATGTCGCATACTTTCTGGCTGTCACTGTATTCCAAATCTTAAGTATTTGGAAAAACACAAACACAAAAGATCCACAGCTGTTCTTTTTTCCTTTGTCTTACATAACTGGAACAAGTCCCTTCAGTTTCTTGGTGAATCCCAGATCGTTGGTCTTGACATGTTTTTTCTTCACATCAACGATCTTCTCTCCTTTACAACCTATCTTATCCATAGTTTTGCGGACGATAGTACCCACCACTCTAATATTCAGTTTCTTAAGCCACCCTGTAAGTCTAATTTGGAAAACAAGCGCATGTCAATGCAGATATCTATTTCACAAAACCTTAAAGTAATCTTGAATTAGGGCGCCAAAAATCTTAACCAGTTTAATGCCTCCAAAACACAGTCATGTTCGCTGTCGCGAAAAAAGTCGGTCGATGCTCATCCGTTACATATATGAGCGGCCAAGTTCCGCAGAACAAAGAATCGTTTAATCTTGTGGGTGTTACTTGTGAGAATAACCTTAACTGGCACAAACACATTACATAAATAGCCTCAGTAGCTTCGAAAAAGCTTGGATTCCTTTTTCGAGTCAGAAAGTATTTCCCTTTTCTAATCTGTATACTCTGTATGTATCCCAGTTTAGACCCTCTTTAGAATATTGATCTCACATCTGGGGAATGGCATTTCCTTTAACACTCTTGACTCCATTCAGAGAAGAGTTGGTCTTATTAATGATCCCACACCTACAAAAAAGCTTCCCTCTCTTACCCACCGACGAGCTGTAGGGGATTTGTCTCTCTTTTATAGGTATTTTTACGGCTTCTGCTCCGAAGAGTTGGTCAGTATTCCTCATTTGGCAGCTCCCAACAGACCAACACGTAGTCCCACGTGTATGCATGCTTTTACAGTCCAACTTGAGAGGCTCCGATCTTCCCGCTTTGTTCGTTCCCTTATCCCTAGAGTGTCCAGACTATGAACCCTGCTACCCGCAGAAGTTTTCCTTTTCCCCCCAATCTCCAAATATTTAAGTCTCGTGTGAGTAAACTTCCTATCACCACACTTCAGACACCCACGGTACGTTATTACTTAAGCCTTAGCCTTGGTGAACTGTTCCAAGATAAAAAAAAACTTTGAGTTATTTAAAGTCAAAATTCAAGATTTTTGAAAAAATGGTTTTTTGAAAATTCAAAAATTAAAGGGTTGATTTATTACAAATTATATTATTTGTGGTTATACTACCAACATCTACTAACAAATAAAAAAAGAAATCAGATTGTATTTGACTCTCCTTGTACTATTGTTTTTATTAATTTGTTTAATGAGAAACACTTTTATATCGAATTTAATCAAGTTTCAATTATACTTAAAAAAAGCTTGGTCTTTATCTGTTTTAATTACGAGTTAAGACCTTTGGAACATTAGGAAACAAATAATCAAAACATTTTCCTATTTAACTTTGCAGCTAATTTCATTTCGGTCGTTGCTTTGTTACACCACAAAATGAACTAAAGCCAACGTTAAAACGAAACAACAATCGAAGAATTTGAAATATCTTCGAAGTCTGACAACTGAAAATCAATACTAGAGCATCAATAACAGAAACAGAAACAGAAACTTAACAGGTTAAATGAAATAAGCGACCACAATAAGTTAGAGGATATTAAACAGAGCTTCGTTAGACGTGTCGGCACTAAAAACGGAAGGCTTTCCGGAATTATGTAACAATCAAAGGTTATCCCCTTTTGGCAAGCATTTCAGTTAACTTAAAATTGCCCTTTTCACTACATACGGAAAAGACTTTTGTTACAGGTTTATAGACAATAAACCCCAATCGAAACCTGTGATAAAATAAATAATACATTTTGCAATAAAATTGGGAAAAACGGATTAACAATTTACTTTTAGATTTAAGATATACCGGGTGACACCGAATTTACCACAAAGCCTTTTATTTTCTTGATAAAAAAAACGCTTTAAGATTTTGAAAAAATATATTGTGTCATCAGTCATTAGATGCCGATTTGGTATTCAATATCATCTGCCTATCACTTCCGGTTTAACCGGTAGTATCGCCTTATAGTAAGTAAAGCCCGGACCGTCCACAAGTTAAATCCAGATTGGGATGAACATCTTTTATCTTCGTCTCCTCCATGCCATCCGCGCCGAACTCACCCATCTCTCGTTAATAAAAATTGATTGTTAAACGGGTCGGGATTCCCTTGACTAGTACCAGTACGGATCATTAGATTTTTTCCTATTTTAGTTTATTTTGTGATGCGGTATTTTAAATGGACCACAAATTTAGCGCTGTTCCAAAGAGGATCAAATACGCTTTACCAAAAGTTAGAGGTTCTTAATGCTTGAAAATATTATTTTTGTAGAAGACTGTACCGAGTGTCCAAATAAGAAAGGACGCCGGCTGTATCTCAGAAAATGTTTATCGCACAGCGTTAAGGCAAAAATATTTTTAGTAAAGGTGGTCAAGAGAAATAGCTGGAAATTATTTTCAAATTTCTGAAATGGCCGCTAGGGGGCGTAACTGCAATCTTGAATCTAAAAAATGATGTTTCTGTGAATTTTGCCATATTAACCTAACGAAAAAGTACCTGATCTTAAAAGTCGAGGATAATTTGAAATTTTTTTGTTTAACAATTTTTGCTGTATCTCTAAAAATAAAGTGGTGGGGGGTATTTAAAGGTTTTCGTAAAAAACACTCTGTATCTTCAAAACGGCTAAGTTGATTTTAACAAGCTAAGGATAGTTAAAAAGAGCTATTTTTGTGCTATAAATTTAATAATATTAGAAGTTTTGTTAGTTTCACTTGTCACCACTAGAGGGTTTTTTTCATGATCCGACAGAAATGGTTAATTTTCTTAAAAATAAAGGGATTGGTATGATTTTTTTCATATTAAAGTAGCTAAATAATGCTTAAACAAGCTTGCAAAAACCATATCTCGATATCTTGTTCCTTATCTAAAATTTAGGCCAAAAGAATTTTATACGTCATTATCTCAAAAACTATAACAGCTACAAGAAATTTTATAAGACATAAATTATGTATTGTTACAGAACCTTTAATTTAGGTTGTATAATCTTTTTGCCTAAATGCAATACTTTTTGAGTTATAATCAATTAATTGAAATTTCAAGATCTTTTAAGGTATACCCCTAGAATTCGATTTTTTTATTATAATTTGTTAAGTATTGCATTTAGACGAAAAGAATATATAACCTAACTTAAACGTTTCGTAAAAATACATAATTAATGTCCCATAAAATTTCTTGTAGCTTTTATAGTTTTTAAGATATTGACTTATAAAATTTTCTTTGTCCTAAATTTTAGGTGAGAAACAAGGTATCGGGATATGATTTTCGCGAGCTTATTAAGGCATTATTTAGCTACTTTTACAAAAAAAATCATACCAATGCATTTAATTTTTTTGAGAAATTAAACCATTTCTGTCGGAATTTCGAAAAAAACCCTCTAGCGGCGACATGTGAAACTAACAAAACTTCAAATAATATAACATTTATAGCCCAAGAACAGCTCTTTTTAACTAGCCCAAGTTTGTTAAAATCGGGTTAGCCGTTTCGAAGATGCATGGTGTTTTTTACGGAAACATTTTAATACCCCCAACACTTTATTTTTAGAGATACAGCAAAATTGTCAAACAAAAAAGGTTCAAATTGTCCTCGACTTTAAAAATCAGGCTTTTTTTTGTTAGGTTTGTATAGCAAAATTCACAGAAACATCACTTTTTAAGATTCAAGATTGCAGTTACGCCCCCTAGCGGCCATTTCCAAAACTTAAAAATAATTTTCAGCCATTTCTCTTGACCACTTTTACCAAAAATATTTTTTCCTTAACGCTGTGCAATAAACATTTTCTGAGATACAGCCGGCGTCCTCTCTTATTTGTACACCCGGTACACAACACATAAGGTCTGTTCGTTATTCAGTAATGTTTTATACTATTTTACTCTTTTTGGATCCACCTAGTCCTAAAATGCACCTTCCAAAAAATTTCGTAATAAAAGCATAAAATGGTGTACACTATTTCTTAATAACAAACAGACCTATGTGAACTTTCAAAAATCAATATCTTTTTAAAAAAACGATAAAAAAAATCAGGTTTTTTTCAATATTTTAATACTTTGATTTATATTGCACAGGCGCGGATCCAGCCCTCCAAAAAAGGTTGTGGACACAGCCACCCAAAAATCGGCCAAATGCGAGTCGAAGTTCGAACTCACTCGTGAACAATTATAGATTTACCTGCGTTTTGAACGATTTTTTAATTTAATATTTTTTTACATCTTCAAATAATAAAGTTAAATTCAAACTAAATTAAACACCATTTTACAGCAAATAACTCAATCAAAAACTAGAAACATGTCCCGGCTTCACACGAGTGGATATTTATTTTTTATAGCCTATGTTTCACAATCAGTAAATATGTAGTATTCCAGCGGTGAAAAAAAAAATCACTTAGTAGTTTTTGAGTAAATTTGTTACAAACATCTAAAAATACAAATTTACTCTTTATAATATTATAGTATAGGATACTGGGTGTTAGGGAAATTGACCGAATCCTTCATACCATGGTATAAAGTCTATGCTCTAAGTCCATGGACTTAGAGTTTAGACCATCAATCTGAGCAACTTTCCCAAAGAAACCATATATTGGAAATAATAAAAAGATTTCCATTTCCCATACAAAGTTAACATTCGCGGCAGCAGCTTTGTCTAGAAAGTCCAATTTTTTAATTGTTATTTTCAGTAGGCATATGGTTTCTTTGGAAAGCTTAAAGCATAAGCTTGAATTTGTTATTTATTTACTTATCTATACAGTATGTATATAGTTCTAGTTGGGTTAGTTCTCTTGAATATATAATTTTATTTTTTAATTATAAGCATTCACATATACAACATACTATAGATAAATGCCTAAATTACAAATTCAAGCTTACGCTTCTTTGTAAAAACATTAATTATTTCGTCGATATCCAGGTGTACATTTCTATGTATATCTAAGAGAGCTAGCCTTTTTCCTATTCCATTAAGGCGCACAACCACGATTTGATCCTACGGAGAGTTGAAAACGATCTTTCCGCGGTAGCTACGCTGCCCGGGAGTGTAGTCAAAATTTGTAGGAAAATTTTTATGTTTGGGTACAAATCTTGGTCGCACGCCTTCGTTTTATGCTCATTTTCAATATTTATATTTGAAATAGTAGTGCACGTGACTTGAAATCCCAAAACGCTTGATCGAAATTGTACTACTTCTCGAATTAGGGTTTGTTCTTCTTTTTCTTTTTTTCTGGAAGCCGTCTTGATTTACTACCGGGGGCAGCGCAGCCTCTTGGGCTTGTCGTGCCTAATCTCCCATTATCTTTTATACCGATCCTTCCATTAGTCTTGTTTCTTTTTTAAGTCTGTATAGCCCCGAGACTGGTTGGTTGATATTTTTTGTCATGATACTATTACTCAAGAAGATAAACCCACTTGGCGATTCAATTTCGTACGACGTTGCGCATGACGTCACTCGATGACAAAAATTCTGCTTGTCGGTTGGGAAAGCAGTGTTTTAAAGCCTTTTTTAACGTTTATTGTATTTTGGCATTACTTATGATTATTATGAGATATTCTATGATTATTATAATAGTATGTAAGATATTTCTTTAATTGTATGTGGGATTTAGGATCCGTGCTATGATAATAAGCCTTTAAAAATAAGGCATAGAATAAATAATATAAATGCCCGTTTGACATTGATTAAGGTTTAAAAAACGAACAACAAACGATTATAATTATTTAAAGTATTTTAATTTAAACATATGCAATATGAAATGTCTAAAGGCATGTTAATTAATAATAAACTAATAACACTTTATAGCGCAAAAAATGATTTATGATTTTTATTTAAATAAATTTAGTTACCTAGTTTAGACTAATACTTCTGCAGAAAAATATCAGTACATATTTTGTTATGTTGCAAAAAATAAAACAAAAGTAGAGGATTAATATACAGCGTATTGTGACAATTTTTAAAATTTTTATTGAGTTTTATGCGCTATACCTACCTATAAAGGATAGTCTAGTCTAGTTACAATCCCCAGGTCTGGACACCAAATAATTCATAAATCTATTCTATTTTAATCCCCTTCTTACCCTCTTCCTTAAAACAAAATCGCTTAAAAACAATATGCTTCTTAAGTGTTACACGTAAACCAAATTTAAAATTGCTATACTATTTTATTCGGGGTTTACAACACCAACAAATGACAGACAAAAAGACGAAATTCTGTTTTTTATAACTAACGGTCGCAAACATGTAAAAATCTAAAAGAATCTTAGGGTTTGATTTTTTTGCGATTACGAAAGCCTCTTTATAGCAATAAAAGTAAACAATAACTTTTAAAACATAGTAAAAATATTATTATACCTATTTAACAAACAAGAGTATCAATAAAGCCATTAATATAATCGATGCATTTAGCGCGCCAGGCTAGCGAGCTAGTTACAATATATTTGTGGCTATCCCTTTGTTATTAAATTGTTTTTTTTTACTTCTCTTGTTTTTTTTTCGAAAAGTATTTTGGGTCTAGGAACTAATTTATCAGATATTTAAATGGTTATGTTTCAAGTGACAAGGTTATACCTAAACTAATGTTTCTTTTGTGTATTTTTAGTTGCCATACTATAATCGTTTATTTATATACAGGTGTGGAAAATCCAAAACCGAACATAGGGATAAAGTGTAATGTATCAAACAAAAACGGACAACCCCTTTAACTCTGTGAAGACTAGAAGATTTTTTATATTGCTTATGGGTAGAGGTGTTAAGAAAATGACACTGTAATGTTTAACAATTCTGTTTATTTTTTTAAGAATATATTAGTACTTAGAAAATTAACAAATTTACACAAGAAACCCAAATTTAATTAATCTATTTTATACTTTTCGTCATTTTTCTCTTTCTTACTTTGTTTTTTTTTTTAATATCTCTATTTAACATTAGAATTTTAAAATACAGATTTGGCTAAATCCATTTGCGATTTTAAATAATTTTAGTCAACTTTAATGACTCCCCATTAAAATTGTTAAAAATGTGGTCGAGTTCCTTACGCTAAGTTACAAAATCTGGGTTTGGCTTCAAAAAATAAATAAACAATACACTAAATCCATCGAACATCTAAACCGAAATCGGAACGCCATATTAAAACTCGTCGTTTCTGGGGAAATTTGTCATCGAGTGACGTCAGGCGTGCGAGAGATATAGGCTTATCTCATGCCCGTGGGTTTATCTTCTCGAGTAATAGTATCATGATTTTTTGTGATTCAACGCTTCACATTCGCATAGGATATGGTAGGCTGTTTCTTGCCCCTCGTCGCACATTCTGCAACTTGGGTCCCCACTGTATGAGCCTATCTTGTGTAGGTGTCTTCTTAGGTTATCGTGCCCTGTTAGCAGCCCTACTGTTATGGGAAGTCTTTTTCTACTTTGTCTGAGTAGTTCTTTCTTCGTTCTTTTGGATGGGCCCCTTTTGAAGGCTTTTTCATGTCTTATTCTACTGAGGCTTCCTCAGTATATCATGTGTTTGTTTCGGATCCATTCCCTGGTTTGCCGTCGTGCTGTGGTTTTGGTAACTCCAAGGGTATTTAGCAAGTCAAACATCCCTGTCTCGCTTTTGACGGACCATACCCCAATAAACCTTTTGTTATTGGGTAAATCCATTTGTTCATAGGGGCAGGGGCGGGCCAGGTATTTCTCGAGTATTAACCATTAGGCATATAAATATTTTGGCATATATTTTAGTGGCAGTGTTGAATAACCGTTTTTACTGTGCGTTTGGAAAAAGTTGTTTTACGAGAATTTAACTACGTCGCGTCGAAATCATTTGTCATTAGATGCAAAACAGGTTGTGAAAAATGTTTATGAAACTTTAATCAGCAGAGGTATAATTAAACAAGAAGCTTTAAAAGAAACCTGTCTACTTACAAAAACTCCAATATTATCAATAAGAGATATTATTATTAGTGAAGAATTGAGCAAAAGAAAAACACGTAAGTAGTGATTTTCAATCTCACCGTATAGACAAAAGTGTTCAGGACCTAATAAGAAGGAAAATATATTGTCTTTATGAAAGAGAAGTTATTCCTACCTTGGATAAACTGAAAAGAAGCTTGACGAAGACGAAACCAATATAAATATTAGCCGTGCCAGATTACGCACTTGGAGATTTAATTACCTTCAAGAAATTAAAAGATATAGGTTAGAAAACAGATCCATAATTAACCTTGATGATACATGGTTTGATACACACGACACAGTATCCAAAGGATGGGTTGATTCCAGTCCAAACTGTCAGACGAAAGCACCTTCAAATAAAGGAAAACGCATTACCATAATACACGCTGGTTCAGAAGACGGATTTGTCCCAAACTGCTTGCTGTTGTCTGCAAAGAATATTAAGGAATCTAGCTTGGATTATCATGAGGATACAAGTGCAGAACTTTTTGAAAACTGGTTTCAAAATTATCTTTTAAAAAATATTTCAAACAACAGTGTTATTGTCGTGGATAACGCAAGCTACCACAGCTGTCTACTACACAAAGCACCAGCTTCATCAAGTTTAAAAACTGAAATCCAGGAATATTTGTTAGAAAAATGATATTTATTTTGAATTCAGTTACAGAAAAAAAAGTATCTTTTGAAAGTCCTAAATTCATATGCAATTAAAAAACAATATGTATGTGATAATTTGGCTAAACATGCTGGGCATACTGTCTTACGGCTTCCTCCGTATCACTGTATGTTTAACCTCATAGAGCATTTGTGGAACCAAGTAAAATCAAAGATTAGAGCAGAAAATGTTACACCTACTTTAAGTCCCAGTGTTATAAATTTGATAAAAAATGTAATTACTAACATACCAGTAGAACATTATAAAAATTGAGGACTCTTACATTTCTATCCAAAACAATATAAATCCTATTGTAATTAATCTCAATGATAACTCTGATAGTGAAACAGAATTAGATTTAGATATTTAGATTAAAATGTAATTATGTATAGATAATGCAGTTATAAATTTATTAAAACTTTGCATATATTTAATTTCTTAATGTAATTTTAAGATTATACTTACCTAAATAAACAATAAATTATAAATCTTTATATTATTAAAATCCATCCCTAATGTTCTGTCCTTTAATACCTACCGATCAGCAGTTTTATTGCTGTCGGCAGTTATAATCCATAAATGAAGGCAAGAGCTAACACGGTATACTTTGAGACAGACTATACCACAGGAAAGAATTGGGGATTATTACTCTTCCCTCTTCTAATCTCTGGAAGAACGTTTTCATTCCATACTCGTATGGAACTGACTACTCTGTACCTTATTTCTTAATTTTAATATGATTGTCTATGACCCATTATAATTATGTGAAATGAACCAGATGTTAAAAATTTTGTTATATACGGAGTTAAAACCGGTGTTAACTGACATTTTATTGCTTTCTGTAAACTTTATACAACAAATATAATAATCCTATTAAAAGGTCAATAAAAAGTTTCGTTAAAATGTTCACTTTTCTGCAATGAATAAAAACTTCGAGAATACTGTGTTTAATATTTGCTTTCACATGAATGCTTTTATTCTTTTTTCCATTCGTAAATTAACTTATTATTGTAGCTAACTTAAACGTTATTTAATAAGTATATACAGGGTAATTACTAGCTTATCCCCTAAAATTTAGGGGTACAATGACCAATGATACAAAGGCTACATAACTTAGTTAGTTAATCAAAAGGTTTAACGACGGTCGAGTCGCTCTACCGATGCGATTCTAGTAATTGGCTAGCATTTATGCGGGGAATAGGCTATTTGTCACCATTGAAAATAAGCATATTTCTCCATAATATAAAGCAAAAATATGCATATTTATTGCAAAATATACGTATTAAAATTCAAATATTTTTGAAATTAATTCAGCGACTGGAACGCTCTGTGATTGGTTACAACTTTGGTGACGTCACTTGCAAGTAAATAAATGTCACAAGCTTTGTGTTGTGTGTTTTTAGGTGTTATTTTCGATCTTTAACTATCTAAATAACTGTTTCTGGACCATTTTATATAAAAAAACATATTTCAAGTAACATAATTATCCGTTTCGAACTTCAAAATGGACAGAAATTTTGTGCAAGCTAATAACAGAAACCTACCTGAGATAGACGCATTTATGATTGTGCGTTTCTTTAAAAATAACGCTGACTACTATGCTGCCGAACTCAAAAATGTAAAAACAGCTGTGTAAGTACCTCTTAAAAGTTATTTATTTACGTGTTCATCATTCAGTATTACTCAAAATCTTATTGTAGGTTATGTTTATGAAGTGTAGAAATATAAGAAATACCATCTCTTATGGGAGACGAATTGAAAAAGTGCCCATTTTGTATTTGGTGTAATTTATTATATCAGTTTCCATCTGCAATTCAATAATAGCACCGTTAACTATTAAAAAAAGTACTAACTTGCTAGTATTCAACTTCTAGAACAAACAAAATCATTTTAATCCAAAAGTTAGGTAATACCTTAAAGTGTTTATAAGTTATCTAAAGGCGATATTTTGTTGTATATAAATCGGTAGGTATTTAAAGCAGAATATTTGTATACTTACATTAAAGTGATCTTCACACATATAAAAACATTTGAATGCAAAGCTGTTTGGATCTCTTCGAGCTAATTGTAACCACTTTTTTCGCCTTTTACGATTTTTTGGGACAGATATAAACAGTTTTTGTGGTGTTTTTAAAAAAGTATTGGTACATTGTGGCACTACACACCATTTATATACCATTTTAGCCAATAAATTGAGAAATTATTAACAAAATTCACTGTGGTTGCACTCGTTGTTAACTTGTTTACTTGCATATGACGTCACGCGAAACATATGTCGTCGCCATTACAGAGACAGCGTGTTTAGCGCGAATTTTATAATTTAAACTTTAACATTGAGTTTAATTAAAAATAGAGCAGATTTCCCAGAAATATAAAATTTATTGTGTTTGTCAGGTACCAAAAAATAATTTAAAACGTTTTTTTAAAATTAGTCAAATAGCCTATTTGCGTTCTATATCTTGTTTTCAAGTTATTTGTTTGCTTTATTTAATAATTATGATTGTATTTTTTGGTTTATTTAATTTGGTTTGGCCTAAAAGCCTTTTTTTATGTAAATTTAATTCAAGGATTTTTTAACGCAGTAAATTAGACAAAATCAAAGAGTTAAAAATCGCTCAAATATCACTATTTAGAGCTTGCGACAAAGAAAAAAACAGTAAGCTTAGTGGATTCGTCGCGTACAAGCCAAAGTACGACATTTCGAGCATTTGTTATAATAGCTAAATGTATGACGGTCCTCCATTTTTAGCAAACAAAACAAATACTTTTTAATATTTTTTTTCTGTGGGTAAAATAAATTGCTTTGTGGGTGCTTTGAGAAAAAGTTTTAGCGGTGCCCAAAAAATTACATTTTTACGATTCTGATAATTTTTTTAAAAAGTAATTGTGCTTCAAGTATCTTCTTTAATTTTTATTATAGATGTTAAGCTAATGAATAGAAGTTCATTAATTTGCATATCAGGTAGTTCACTCTTAAAACGGCTTTTCTTAAAAATTAAATAAAATTGAAATAATAAAAGCGTCTTTTATTTAATTTAAAAAAAAACAATATTTTTTCTCGTCTGTGAAACGAGATATTAACGATCAAATTGTACATAATTAACATTGTCGAGATCTGTCATGTATAAAAGCCATGCATTCATTTCGGAATATCTCGAAAACGGTTCTCACGATATTTTTTTAAAAACTATATAAATATAAATCAAAGTATTAAAAAATTAAAAAAAAAAGATTTTTCTTATTGTTTTGTTAAAAAGATATTGATTTTTGAAAGTTTACATAGGTCTATCTTGTTACTAAGAAATAGTGTACACTATTTTTTTCTTTTTTTTTACGTAATCGCTCTTATAGAAGATGTATTTTAGGACTAGGTGGGTCCAAAAAGTGTAAAATAGTGTAAATCTGTTTAGTTAATAGAAATGTAGAAAGTTAGAATTATTTTATTTAGGTTAATAATTTATTTAAAATAAATTACCTTAGTTTTTCCCTTTTTTGACTGCCATTGCGGATTATCCTAAGGGCACTGAGACATACATTTTACACTTTTTTTGCATCCTGTAGTAAAATAATTCTTTCAGCTAATTCTAAACTGTTCCAGATTTTTTAATTCTTTTCCACATTACTATAAAAAGCGCGAATGAAGTCCGCACGGGCCAGTATATTTCTGACTTTCGAAGACAACAGAAGTTGACAGATAGTTAAAGGTTAAATAGTTGTCATAATTACGTTACGTTAAATTTTTGTTACCATAGAAATGTTTGTGAACCTGATTTACAATAAAACGGTGTAAAACCAGGATCCGTGTTTTTATATGGGGTGTTACGGAACAACTGAATTACGAACAGACATCATGTGTTTTGTACAGGGTGTCCCAAACTGGACGCGTTCTTATGGGAACAACCCTTATTTGAAGGGATAGAAAAAAATTGACCAAGGTGTCCGGAGCTTAAATTTAATGAGAAAACTACTGGCGCTAACAAAACTTTGCTATCTCTTATCGTTTGGCCACTAGAGGGCGTTTCTCGAATTTCGTCGATTTTTAAATGCCCCATAACTTTCTTATTAATAAAGATAATTAATTTTGATAAAAACTTTCTTAAGGCACTTTTTTCGTAGAATTCATTGCGATAGGCAGATTTTTACAGGGCGTTTAGATTTTCGTGCACCACCCCAAAATCATTTTTTTATATGGACCACCCTATATATTATAAGATTTTTGAAAAGCTGGTAAAATTTCCTAAATTTTATGTATCACTTGTTATGTTTATCTTAAAAACCATTAGCAGTATTACGATTTAAAAATTAAAATAATGTGCCTACAGAAATCAACATTGCCATGACCAATAAAATGACATAGGATGCTAACATGTTACGATTAAAGCCACATAATTAAAGTTGCTACGTAAAAAGCAGTAGGCCGTGATATGATTTTTTGTTTTAATATTTTAACAGCTTAATGCATGCTTGAATAAATTTTAGTCATTTTAAAAAGCAATGCAAAAACGCTCAGGCGCAAGAAACTTGTATTTTCAAAGATATCCCGAACGGCAGCAACCATCCAGGGATGTATTTGCTAGACTTGCCCATAATCTTCAAAATTTTGGCTCTTTTAACAAACCCAGAGCAAATTATGCTCAAAATCAAGAAATTCAAAACGAAAATGAAGTAAAAACTCTAACCGTATTGGGCACTTTATATGAAAATAATGGTACAACTTCCACAAGAAAACTTGAAGCAGAGACTGGCATATCCAGAAGCAAAAACCACAGGATTTTGAAAAAAAAACAAATTTAAGCCTTATCGAACCCGGAAAATCCATCATCTTCTCCCTGGGGATTTTGATCGAAGAACTCGTTTTTGTGAGTGGTTTTTAAATAAAATACAAAATGAACCAAATTTTGCTTTAAATTGTATTTGGTCTGACGAGGCTTCGATTGGTAGTGCGGGCATATTTAATCGGTTTAATGATTACACTTGGTCCCAAGAAAATCCCCATGCGACTGTCCAAAACAGACAACAAGGAAGATTTAGCTTCAATGTTTGGGTGGGAATTTTTAGAGGACAATTCATTGGACCCTACATTTATGATGAACCGCTGAATTCTAGACAATATTTGGATATTTTAAGGGACCAGGTTGAACCATTCTTGGAAGATATTCCCATAAATCTGATACCCAGAGTCTTCTTCCAGCATGATGGTGCCCCTGCGCATTGTGCAAGGAACATAAACGATTACCTTAATGTTCAGTTTGGTGAAAATTGGATGGGAAATCAAGGGCCCATACACTGGCCTGCCAGGTCACCGGACCTGACTCCCTTAGATTTTTTTCTTTGGGGTAGAATTAGAGACCTTACTTATAAAAACAATAATTTTAATAGCCGGGAAGAATTAGAAAGGGCGTTGCGAGGTGCGTTTAACCGAGTTCAAAATATAGAACTTATTAATGCAGTTAATGCTGTTAAAAAAGATGTAGAATTTGCGTACAACAAAATGGGAGACAATTTGAACATTTGTTAACATAATTTAATTTTATTTTTGTTTATTTATTATCGTTTATTAGGTAAATTCCATAAAATTTTATATTAGGATTAGGTAGAGTTATGTTTTTTGTTAATATTGTTGGTTTGTTGTTGTTGTCGTTTGTGTTTTAGATAATTATTAATTTAATATATTAACTATGAGTAATCTTATCATAAAACTTTAGATCTGTTGTTTTAATCATAACATGTTAGCATCCTATGTCATTTTACTAGTCATGGCAATGTTGATTTCTGTAGGCACATTATTTTAATTTTTAAATCGTTATACTGCTAATGGTTTTTAAGATAAACATAACAAGTGATACATTAAAATTTAGGAAATTTTACCAGATGTTCAAAAATCTTATAATAAATATCAAAAAATTGATTTTGGGGTGGTGCACGAAAATCTAAACGCCCTGTAAAAATCTGCCTATCGCAATGAATTCTACGAAAAAAAGTGCCTTAAGAAAGTTTTTATCAAAATTAATTATCTTTATTAATAAGAAAGTTATGGGGCATTTAAAAAATCGACGAAATTCGAGAAACGCCCTCTAGTGGCCAAACGATAAGAGATAGCAAAGTTTTGTTATCGCCAGTAGTTTTCTCATTAAATTTGAGCTCCGGACACCTTGGTCAATTTTTTTCTATCCCTTCAAATAAGGGTTGTTCCCATAAGAACGCGTCCAGTTTGGGACACCCTGTACAGTCTTCTACAAAAATAATATTTTCAAGCATTGAGAACCTCTAACTTTTGGTAAAGCGTGTTCGATCTTATTTGGAACAGAGCTAAATTGCTGGTCCACTCAAAATTAATTAAACTAACAATAAAATGGAAAAAAACAAATAATGATTCGTACTGGTACTAATCAGGGGAATCCCGTCCCGTTCAACAATCAATTTTTGTTAGAGAGAAATGGGCGAGTTCGGCGCGAATGGCATGGAAGAGACGAAGATAAAGAATGTTCATCCCTATCTCGATTTGACTTGTAGACGGGCTGGGCTTTACTTACTATAAGGCGTCTGTCGCGGGTCATTACCATAAAGTCTAATTAGCTAAAATTAATAACTGACCAGTTAAAAAAATCTGAAACTAAATGAACTTATAACAAGTGATGACTAATAGAGGAAATTATTTGCCTTGAAACCTTTCTTTATGGTGATCAAATAGCAAATATTTTGCTAATTATACTTTACCCCTAAACTAAATATATGAATAGAAAAAAATATTTAGCAAGTCAAACATCAGTTGATTTGTATAGCTTACCATAAAATTAATTTGCAAATTTAATAACTAGTTCCCCTAACTAATGAACCGATTTCATTCCAACTATTGCTATTTGCTGTTTCTCCATGGTATTTACTCCTGCTTTAAGTTTTGTTATTAAGATGCGTATAAAGGGGAAATTAGCGACATTGATTATTGTTGAATATATTTCCTGCTAAATTTTTTTATCTGAAAACTAAATATTCCTTTTTAAGTTTTAATTATAACAGTATTTGAAACATTTTTTTATATTTTGAATAATGCTTGTGAGTGCGATTAGTAATCTTTTAATAACAATATTCGTTAATTGAATAAAATTGTTTCGCAAAATCCTGCTTTTAATGTTGAAAATTAAAAAATCTCCAGGCATATTACTAACACTTTAGAAATATTGCGATAAAATTGGATCCCGAATTTGCAACATTCAACAGTGGTTCTATAAATGCTAGTACTGCACATGCGTACACTGTTATAAATAGCAAATAACAATATTCAAAAATTAACTAAATAACTAAATCTCTATTTAAAAATTAAAAACTTTTTCAAGTCCTAGGTCTTCCTGGAATGTATCTAGTACCGATGCTGCATTACCCCGTTGCACAGCTAAACCAGTTTTTTGGATAATGAAACTTTTTTGCATGGAATTTTTTGACAAATTTTATTTATAAAACTCTTAGCCTAGGAATGAAGATAAAGCGGTCTTAAAGCTCTTTATATTTTAAATGTTTTTTATTCTCGGCAAGACGAGCAGCCGCACCTACTAAATTAAAGGTTTTATCAAAATAGGATTTTGCAAGTGTTTGGCTGCAAGTAGCGTCCCAAAGTAATTGTTTTCCATATTTCCAGGGAATTAAGGTTATTCCATCTACACGTTTTCCATCGCTTCTGCAAACTCCAAGAGGCTCTAACACAGAGAATTTTCAGCTAAAATCAGCTCTCTTTTGATAATGTCATTTATCTGACTGTGTCTAGAAGAACGCCCTGCGCTTTTTGCAGCTTAACCTAGGTAGGTAGGTAGGTTTAAAGTGAGTGGACTTTTTACGCCCTCCACTGCGACCGCTCGGTCTATTGTGGCTCACACCTTTTTATATTTCTCCCAATAGAATCGACTTCGAATAAATCCGATACCAGATTGGGAGAGAGTTCTTACATCTCCTCTTACTCGTGTCGCTACCGGACACGAGCACAATGTGTTCTGATGTGTTCTGGTGTCCCTGTCTCCTGGAGAGTATGACGAGCAGACGATTAGATCCGTCATGCCCTCCTCTCCGGTCTAGTGACGTGGGTAGCTACCAGGTCCTTGTTACAGGAACCAGATGTTCTTTCTGAGGCCGCATCTCCGGCCCTACCCTATGAAAACAGTCCTATCCGCTTTCTGTTTAAAGCCAGGGAAACCTTTTTCCTATAAAGGCGGTTTTGTCCGCCTTCTGTTTGGATTCAGGGAACCCTTCCTAAGCACCTGTTTGTTCGGGATGGATTAGTCCTTCCCCGTGAAACAGGCGCCGGTGACTTCAGGGGCAGCTTTCGAAACGGATTCACCCGTTTCGGTCGGCGCACCTTTGTCTGCTTGTGACCTTGAGTGGCACCTCTCGAAACGGATTTATCCGTTTCGGTCAGCGCACCTCTGTCACTTTTTTCCTATGAAAGCGGTTCTGTCCGCTTTTTGTTTGGAGCTAGGAAAGTAATAGTCCACCACGACAGAGCCCCGCATTACCGCAGTAAGGCTAGATACTCTGAGAGGTCGCCCTGTATCTTAGAGGCACCGTTGGAGACATCTGTTTAAGGCACAGGATGTCATTTACTCATCAGCACGGTATGCTAACTCTTTGAGTTAAGCCTTGTGCTCATCTTAACTTCGGATCCCGTTCCATACGCTAGCCAAAAGAGTTGCCGATAACCAGCAACTGTAGCGCATGTTCCGAAAGATCATACTGGGCCCAACCACGACGACGACGTGTGAACACAGGGTTGGGCAACTTAACCTATGTAGGTCATAAATATCAGCATTTTCGCCGCAAAGGCAGGTGTGCTGTCCACACACAGGCAGACCAAGTCTGAAAGCGATGGAAATATGAAATGTTTTGTTACCTAACAAATTTCTTAAGCGGCCTGAAGAGCAAGTATACGTGCCTTATCTTTACTTGTCTGGCATATGATTGTAATATATTTTTGACGAGCTTGGTAAATCAAAAAGTCCAAATCTCAAATTAAAGTAATTGTTGTTTAAATAAATAATAAACCCAAAAATGTAAAAAGTATTACGTTGATAATAAACTACTCGGGATTAAAACGCCAAGAAAAATATATATTATGCCACCTAAAACCCAACTGAAAGTTAATAACGGACTAAAAAATTCTCATTATAAGTTAGGGTTTTCCTGACAGAAGCAAAAACTGACAAATATTGTTTATCTCAAGAAGCAGTAATGCGTTTGGAGGAAGTCACGAATTCCATTATGTGTGCGCCGGCAACGACACACAACATATATTCCTTTTGCGTCACAAACATCGACAACAAACCAAGTCTAGCCGTCGAACTTTAATCTACCTTCGCTCAGCTCAGCATATCGGGGCTGCAGTGTGAAGGGAATTATGACGAAAAAATCTAGCTTCTTCGCTATCGTCTTATGGTGTCAGTAATTTTAAAGTATTGGTTTCGCTGATAGCGATTAGTCCCCGGCACATTTATCCAATGTATCATAAATTTTAAATAAATTTCTTTTCAAAATTTTTATTATTTTAAAAATAAAATTTAAAGAATTTTGATTTTGACTATTATTGATATTTTAAAAAAGTTAAATATTTTATTTTTTTTTAAATTTATATTTTTAACCAAGTTTTTTAAATGTATTTTAGATAAATTTTCCATCAGGCGAAAAAAAAAATTAAGTATTGGTGTCGCTGATAGCAATTACTCTCTAGCATATTTATCCATTGTGTCATAAATTTTAATTAAATTACTTCTTGAAATATTTATAATTTTGAAAATAAAATTTAAATCATTTTATTTTGACAATTATTGATATTTTAATTCGGTTTATATTTAATTTTTTTTTATATTTTAAATTTTAAAAAGTTTTTTAAATATATTTTTCAGGTGAATTTGTCATCAAGCGAAAAAATCCAAAAAAACATTTTTTAAGTATTGGGGTCCCTGATAGCAATTACTCCCTAGCATATTTATCCATTGTGTTTTAAATTTTAATAAAATTTCTTCTCGGAATTTCTATAATTTTGAAAATAAAATTTAAATAATTTTGATTTTGACTATAATTAACATTTAAAATTTTTTTATATTTTTATTTTTAATAAAGTTTTTTAAATGTATTTTTCAGGTGAATTTTCATCAGGCAAAAAAATCTAAAAATTAAAAAAAAATGGTTTCGCTAATAGCAATTACTTCCTAGCAAATTTATCCATTGTGTCACGAATTTTAATTAAATAAATTCTCAAAATTTTTATAATTTTAAAAATAAAATTTAAAAAATTTTAATTTTGACTATTATTGATATTTTAAATAGTTACATATTTTTATTTTTTTTTATATTTTTAATTTTAAAAAAGTTTTTTCAATTTATTTTTTAGGTAAAATTTTTATCAAGCGAAAAAAATTAAAAAAATATTTTTAAAGTATTGGTGTCGCTGATAGCAATTACTTTTTAGCATATTAATCCATTTTGTCATAAATTTTAATTAAATTACTTTACGAATTTTTTGTAATTTTGAAAAAAAATATTAAATAAATTTAATTTTGACTATTATTGATATTTTAAATAGTTAAATATTTTATTTTTTGTATATTTTTATTTTTAAAAATGTATTTCAAATGTATTTTTCAGGTGCATTTTTCATCAGGCGAAAAAATATTTTTAATTACATTGTTCTCTGTTTAAATATTTAAAAAGTTGTTTTTTAATAAATACAGACACATCACTATAAACTTGCCAAGTCGAAAAAAAATATTATAGAATTATTTCAGATCTCAGTACTTTAAGAGGTTAAGAGTTTTGGATAGGAACTTGGCCCTTATTTTACATAAGTTTTTTCTGGTGGGATCTCTTCTCCCTTTTAATCAATTTACACTACAAACTATAGAACTTGTCTAGTTCTGTATTTCGGGATTTAAAGTTATTTTTTTTGAAATGGTTTGGGGTCCAATAGGTAAAATGCAGCAATTTGCTCTATTTGGTGAATAATGTTCTGCCTGCATTTTAAATTTTAAGACAATTGTAACCTTAGAAACTCAGGTTTAATAAGATTGTAAACTTCTAAAATATCCTCTAAATATACGATATTACCGCTCTTGTTTCAAGGGATTTTAGTAAAAATATGGAATTTTTAGAATTTTTCTTTACTTGTGTCTTAAAACCTACTTACATACCAAATTTCAAGTTTTTACTCCTCCGAGAAGTGCACAATAATTTTAATGAGTCAATAAATGAGTCAGTCAGAAGTAGAATAGGCTATTTTCAAAATCGAATATCTCAGAAACCACTTGATGTAACTTTCTCAATTTTCTGATAGGTATTCATATATTTGTGTGAATTTACATACAGCTCTTATACCTTTATCTGAAACGATAACGAAGTTATGATGGGAGAAAAACTTGAACTAGTGCACTGATAATTACAATGATATGACGTATATTTTTTTAATATTTAAAAAACTAAGTATCAGCAAATTCAAGTTCTTGAAATACCTATTTATACACTCGGTTGTTCCTTTCGCACTGATTCCCATATAAAGAAATTTGTCAGGAACCTTTATCAGGCATAATCATATAAATAAGAAATACTGCATATTCTACGATCATCTTGAGACCTAGAAACCCTTCGTGACAGCCCAAGTATAAAACTTGTATTGGAACCGATCTGTTTTTCAATTTGAATTGGCTTGCCGACGGAAACGTTTTAATTTAAAATCTCTCTGCATACTACAAATCTTTTCAATTGAATTTAGATAATACTTGTACATAACGACATTCCATTGGGCATTGTTTAAAGTAAAAAGTTAGCAACGTTTATTTTATAAGAGATTACAATAAAATGTATCAATACTGATACAGGGTGTCAAAAAATTAGCGTAAAATTTTGCTGCTTTACAGAAAAATATAATAATAAGATTCTATAAAGCTGATTTCCGAAATGCTTTTTTATAGAGCTTGAGCCTCATAAAAGACTTTTAACCAATCTTATGATATAAGCCCATGTTGAATCCTCTTACGAAATTTTTAACTAAAATTTTAAGTTTTTATTGAGCTGTCGCAATTACTTTTAAAAAGTAATTCAATTACAATTACCAATTACTCTTCTACGTAGTATTAAATTACGATTACCAATTACTAGCATGTTTGTTAAAAGTAATTTAATTATCAATTTAAACCAAAAGTAATTGAATAATTTAGCAGTTACTTTATTAAATTACCACATATATTAAACACGATACACTAAACAAATAAAATATTTATACTAATATGCATCATACGAGCACGTCACACTATTCAAACTGCTTTCTCGATAAGTTCAACATTAAATGACTCTAAAATAAAAATTTCTTTTTATCCTACCCCAAACATCAACAGATTTTTCACAAAAAAAAGTATACAAAGGGTGGCGGTAAGCATCAATCGAAAATACTAAATCGGCGCGGAGGCGGCGTTCGCCGGATTCAAAGCGGCCCGCCGTGTTTTAAGATGCACTTTCTGACTAGTAAAAATTCCGGCAGTTTTTCATAAAAAAAGGTCATTCAATTTTTCGGAGTAATTCAATTATTTATTAGGTAACTGAATTAATTTCTAAGTAATTCAATTACTTTATATGTAAATAAAGATTAAGGATCTTTAAGCAACAAAAAACAGAATTTTATAGTATCTGTAAAGGTATCAGAAACATAAAAGTCAATAAATACGGTTTTAAAACAATTAGAAAAATATATATATATTTAAAAAATTTTAACGTGATAACCGGTCAAAGCATTTTTGAATACAATTAAATGTACATATTTTAACATCAGAAGTTATACAATTTTGTATATGGCCACCCTGTAAATGTACATTTAATGATGGATTATCCAGTTAAAGCGGATCATACTTAGGTGAAGCCTCAGAAAATTTTTATTTTTTTACAAAAAAATGTTTCAACAAACAATTCTATACATATTAAAAAATTTGTACGACGCTCTGAAAAGGTCAAATATTTTTTTTCGTCCACTTTCAACCCTCCAGCAGCACATCCGTTGCATGTTCGGGTCATCTGTGGTTTTTATTTAATAAATTTTTAGATGCTGTTACACATTATTAGGAAATTTATTAAAGAAGATTCATTCAATTTTTCAACTTTAATCACATTCCTCAAATATTTTGCCCTCCATTGTCATATTTGTGATTAATCGATCTTTTTTGATGGGGCAAAATAGCTAATATAATTTTATTTGTAGTTAACTAGTCAACCTATACTGGGTGTATAAAGTATAAAAAAAAGTTTTTATAAATGTGGCTCCGGAAACGCATAGTTTCAAGGTTCTGAGGTTAAACTTAAAGCCAATTTTCTTAAAATTTGTCAGTGTTATTTCTATAAATAATGACCCAATTCAGGATTAATTAAATTAAAATTATTGTGTCCAGTGGCGTCTCAGCGGACACAAAACTAATTGTAAAAACATTCACGCCACTGACTTTTTTCAATTTTTATATTTTTTTAGATTAGGCAACCAAAAATACAACATTTTTGTCTCCTAATATTTTTTTATATATAACTTCGTTTTCGAGAAAAAATTAAAAGCAATTTATTTCAAGTCTCTGGGCCCTATTTAAATGAACTTTAAAAAATTAAATTTTAATTTGCATCTAGAGTTAACTATTAATGAGGTCGAGAGACTTGCAATGATTTGGTTTTAATTTTTTTTTAAACAAAGCAAGGTATAAAAAATATCAAAGAAAAAAAGTTTTATTTTTAGTTGCTCATCTAAAAAACATATAAAAATTACAACGAAAATCAGTGACGCACATTTTTTTCATTTTCGAAACTATGCATTGTAGGATTTATATTTAGAGAAACTTGTTTTAAAATTGTTTAATAAGGAATAACTTTCTAAAATTTGGCCGTGCATTTTTCGAAACCTGGAAGAAAACTCACAAAACTCAAAAAACTTAGTTTTGAGAAAATGGTCAGCAAAAAAATCTGAGATTTTTATGGTGTGACTAAGTAAGCAGTAATTAAATATTCATCAAATATTTTTTTACACCAAATAAGAAATGATTGACCTTATTTTCAGCATATAAGGATTTTTAAAATATTTTGATTTTAGGCTGAAGCAAATTTTGATGTTTTCTTTTTGCTTCTGTAAATAAATTACCACAAATAGGGTAACTTCTAGAGGAATGTCGTTTTCCTTCTTATATGTCAGGCAGTGGGTTAATTAAAACTTACACAAAAACAGTTCCAACCACAAAAGAGTCACTTTTCTTATGAAAATATTTTAATCAATGCCGTTAAATTATGTCTTGAGTAGTCAAAAACAATTAAAGATGAAAAAAGGTATTTTGCTTTTCGCCGATATTTCATAAACTGTTATTAATTTAAAAATTAAAAAAAAGAAACTTAAAGGAAATTTCCAAAAAAACTTCCGACTTCCGGAACTCTATCTTTATTATTTATAATTTTAATTTAACGCTGAAAATGGGCCTTCACGCGACCTTTTTGGTTGCGCGCTCGCCGTCAAAACCGAGTACGTCTCAGTAAATAATTTTTTTAGGGTATTAAATGTTAGTTGAAAAATTTTAAAAACCTATGTTTTAATCAGAACACTTCATAGAATTCATTCACGTTGAAAATTTACCTTAAATTTTAGTTTCTAACAAGTTGGACAGTTGGTAATTAACCAAAAAGTTCAACGTCCTCATAATACGTTAAAAAAAATGTTTAAAATAATTTTGGTATAAATTTTTTGCGTCGTGGAGCCCTTCTTATCTACATAGTTAACAAAATCACGCCATAAAAGTTAAAATAATTAATACTTTGTTTATAACAATTGTATAACCGACAATATTATTTTGATTTATCATTTTTAAGTCATTTTCCCAAAATTTTACTCGGCAATAAAAAATACACTTTTACGCAAAGTCCTGTTTATAATAAAAATTTGATTAAAATAATTATTGTAAAGTTTTTTTTTAAGGTGTTTTACACACCTTATATTAAACAAGCCCAGTATAATACGTGTCGTATTCCAAATTAACTTTTGAAAGACAAGGGTTTCTTATAATCCCGTATGAAAAAATTGACATATTACGTAATTTGCTTTTATGTATCTTTTGCTTTTATTAAATATTCAATGAAGTTTACTACACCTCAAAAATACGTTTTTCTGTCAGTAATAAGTAGGTTACATATAATGTTAAGCGAAAACTTAAAACAATATTTTTAATAAACAATTTTCTAGGTTCCTTGTTGTCGAATCGATGATCGATCGTAAAAATTGTGAATTTTGCTGCAGCTGCATCTCTTAGTAGATACTTATCCAATACTTTTTAATTAAAAATAAAAGTATATTATAATCAAAAGTAAATTTCATTATTTAAATATTTTTTTATAAAACCTACCACGCCCTATGTGCTCCTGCTTATGCAAAGAGAGCGAAAATGTTTTCCCAATATTTCTTTTAATCAATTTACAAGCAGCCGAATATTTCATAAATTTTAATAGAGTAATCCTTTAATTTTAGTTACAGAAAGAAAACATATAATCGCAAAATTAAAATCTAAAAGTAAAGTCAAATGAATATGAACGTAATCCAGAAAGTAAATTGTCTGATTTCCGGTGGCTGCAAATAGAGAAACAAATTAGTGATCTGACAATAAAACCAATATATTTTATAAGAAATGAACTGTTTTCTCTTACCCTTCATCGGACAAGGCTGATGACGTTCGGTCACTGGAGACAAATCATTTTTCTTGGGACACGAAAAAATGCTCCATATAAACGCGAAAAGAATCTTTGCGATTTATAACATGGTAAAAAAGAATGCCAAAATATATATTGTAAATACTAACTAAAAACGTTTATAAAAGATATGAAAGTTTTTGAGTTACAGAATATTTATTAGTTGTTTATTATTGTTTACAATAACCCCAATTTTTTAATTAGGTTGGCACTATTACTGATTATTAATATCACGTGTTAAATGATCCTTGGGTTGGGTCAATGAAGCAGAAAAATATTTGTACTTGCCATAACATAAAAAAACCTTCCTTAACGAAACGTAACTTAAGGTAGAAACACATTGTTGTTTAATAAGTTTACTGATTTTATTAGTTTAAAAGTCATGAACTGTTTACTAGAACCATACTATTGCTCTGTTGTATTACAATTAGTGCCAAATTTTTGGAAAATCATGTTCAGAACCCGTAAAATACATATGTATTTTAATACTTTAAAGTTTCATTAACTAGCACTAACTTCATGCAGTTACGTTGTTTATATTAAACCAAAATATAGCTTCTGCAGGATCAGCTGCTTTAACACTCAACTATATACTAAATAGGAAAAATGTAGTTCTAAAGTTCTACCCTTTAACAAATACGATTTATCAGTGGTTATTGATAACATAACATATTATAATATGACACACATTTTACTTATTCCTTTTTTTTTTGAATGATGGTATGTTATATGATTCCTATAATATCTTAAAACTTTGTTTTATTTTTAAATAATTTTAATAAAAGGGATACTGCATCAGAAAAATGTAGTTCTGGGTTCTACCCTTAAAAAATAAGATTTACCAGTAGTTAACAATAACACAACATAACATAACATAATATGACACACATTTTACTTTTTTTTTTGGAGTGACGGTATTTTATATAATTCTTATATAATCTTAAACTTTGTTTTGTTTTATTATAATTAGAATAAAAAGGGTTTTGCTGGGTTAAAGGTATTAAATTTGTAAAAGTTGTTTAGTTAAATAGTTTTCTTAGAAGTCATTAAATCTATTTAATAATATGTATAATAAAAAATGAAGTAATTAAACATTTGTTCTCTTATTATTGCGACAAATATTTAAAACCTTAATATACAGGTTTTATAATAATCCAAATTTAAAAATATTAAAAAAAAGTAAAATATATTGTCATAAGTTAAGAAACTATCAAGGATTTTTTAAAATGGTCAAACAAATCCTCAAAACAGCAGTTTAATACCTACTCAAATTATGAAAAAATAATTTTTATCAAGCTTGTTCATACAAAATATAATTAACTTTTTAAATATGTATAAGTTTAAAAAACTGAGATGCCCTGTAGAATTAATTTTGATACTGTTGCTAGACTGTAAGGAATACGGAACAGCAAAAAAGCAGAACGCAGTTTGTTCAGTTCAGAAATGCCATTACTATTCAATCCACGGCTAGTTTCGAGTAAGGCACCCTGTCATTCCTGTCTCTCTACATACTACACACCCCTTTTTGCGTGAAAAATAACTGAAGCCGTAGCTCTACTCCTTTTTGTTTTTGTTTTCTTGGGGCACATAATCTTGCTGATATTTTTTACACGCTTCTTTCTGATATTGAACGACACTTTTTATTCCCTTCCGAAATGATCTTCTTCTCAAAAGGGTTACTGAAAATTTTCTTTTATGATAAGATTATATTATGTACGGCTTTTTGATTACTACAGTGTAATATATATATATATATATATATATATATATATATATATATATATATATATATATATATATATATATATATATATATATATATATATATATATATATATATATATATATATATACATATATAAATATATATTCTTCTTCTTTTAAATAATGTAATTAATTGCGGTATATAAGTTGCTTCAAGAAGAAATTTAGAGATATAAGGAAATTAGCTTTAAAAACTGCCATAATAAACAGTTAAAAGCGTGGTGTATTTCGGGCACAGAATTTGAATAATAATAATATCAAATTGCTCGCTTGAGAAACGTCGGTCAGACAATAACAACAGTATGGAAAACGACAAATAATCATTGTTTAAAGGTGTCTTATTTACAAGTTACCTAATAAATCGCCTGTTTGTTCTTCTTCTACGTTAAGTTTTATGATAAAAACTGAATAAAGTGATGCTGACGTTATGATAAAATATTAAGAGAAAAGTAGCTAAATCTTAATTTTGAGTTAATTAACACACGGTTAAAAGGGTCTAAATACTACCAGCAGGGCGGAAGAATCTCTTAAACCATTGGGTCAGGCACGCTAGTACATACATACTATAAATTTGCCTAAACTACTTAGAACAGTAACAATACAATGGGATGCTCTAAAGATCTAATCTAATTTAAGTCGTAAAGTACCAAAAAAAAACTACGGCCAAGATCGTATGGATGGTAAATTAATTTAACTAATAAACACAGTAATTTCCCGTATACACAAAATATACATTGTATTGTATTGAACAAACCTTATTAATTGTGTTAAAGGTCAAAGCTTAGGGTTTAACTTTTTTATAAAATACAGATTTTAGATAATAATAATACGTCATAAAAATACCAGTTATAAAAATATTTAATGCTTGCTTTACATAATATGTATATCAAAACCTTCATTACTTAGAACCGTTTTACACATACGAGAATTATTCCGAAAATCATTGCCATAATTGTGCCAAAAATTTACACAATAATTATTTTGTGTAGCACACGTTTAGTAGTTCTTACTAAAATTTTCGCAATAAAGATATAAAACATGTTCTATATTTTCGAAAAATTGTGCAAGAATTGACGCAATTGAGGGGGTCGGTAATGTCGTTAAGAATAATTTACTGTTGTCATACCTAATAGTAACAATTTCCGTTTATCTGTATCTTACATAATTTAAAGAACACCAGAACCTTTTTTTACTTATTAACTTTCTGCCTCTCTAGGTTATAATGCAACAGCTTATTTTAAGTATCAAAAACAAATAAATGTACTATTACCAAAAATCCTTTGAAGATTTTTATCAAAATTTTGGTAATAATTTTCGCCATAAATTTCACTAGATTTCTTGTTCGTGCAAAACGATTCTTACACTATTATTGGTTTATTACTAAGATTGTTTTACCAATCGCATAAATAATTAAGTGTTGTATTGCTTAGGTGCTAGTATTTTTTTTTGTTCTTTGCCTAAAATATTAGTTAGAAAATTCTTTTTTTCTTATCCTTTTTTGCCTGTGAAAGATAAAGAAAAAGCTAAACTTTTGCTAAACAATTTGTTACTAATTTTAGTCTTGATCTCTTAATTTTCCTTTTTCAATAGTTGCTTTCAGCTGACCCTTCCTTTTTAATCTGTACGCTCTGTATATATGCCAAATAGGACCTTACTTGGAATACTGTTTCTTGCTTTTCTGCTTTCCTTTCTTTTAAAGAAGAGCAGTTTTCTTATTTATGACTTCATTATTACAAGAAAGCTTCATTCTTTTGCCCACCGAGGGGGCTGTTGGGGACCTGTCTCTCATTTAGAGGCTCTTCCACGGCTTTTGCTCTTAAAAATCAACCAGTATAATGTTTTTCCTGGTAGCTTTCATAAATAGAAAATATTAGTTTTTAATTTTAAGTTAATTTGAATAATCAAATGTGAACAAAAAAATCAGGATTTAAATAATACTCCAAATACATACCTTTACCTAACAAAAATATCTGGGTTGTTATAAAGTTGATTATAAAAAAATTCAGAATAAATATTTACTCATGATCTAACGTTTATAAATTTTCACTTTTTTTATAGCCAACCGACCACTATATCTTTAAGAGACGATATTTTTAGTGTCTGACTATACCCTTAAAATTAAAATTAATAAGCACGTTTTTAAGAAATTTAGAAAAACCTCTTTTCACGTTCTTCTTCTTCTTCTTTCTGGAACCGTCTTGATTTACTAGCGGAGGCTTAGCAGCCTCTTGGGCTTTTTGTGCCTAATCACCCATTATCTTTTATACCAATCCTCTTGCTTTTTCTACAAGTCTGTATAACCCCGAGACTGGTTGGTCGATATATTCCTGTGGGCTCATTTTTGGTTGCCCAAATAATGCCTGTCTTTTGTGATTCAACGCTTCACATTCGCACAGGATATGGTAGGTTATTTCTTTCCCCTCGTCGCGCATTCTTTACACGTTAGAAATCTGCCATATAATTTTGCACACAGATTTTTTAGACGCTCTGTATAATCAATCCCCTCGTATAGTATAATGATGACAAAACAACAAATGGATAAAATTTATTTAAAAAGCTTACAATGGAGTTTAATCTTTTATTTTATCCTTTGTTGCTATACCCAAAGTTCTATAATATTTAAATGCTTTCTTAATGTCCTGCTGGACGCCTCTGCAATGGAAACATATAAGTAAAGTGTTGAACCCAAGGGCTCGCAATAGCGGGATATACAGCTAGGCAACATTGCGGTTTCTTGAGATGCCTAATATACTATAAGTAATGAACGCGAGATAGAACTGAAACAACGATCAAGATCCCAACATCGCTTGATGAATAGTGTTAATATACTGGGCCATAAATACGCAGCGCTAAATATAACCTAACCCAGTGACTTGGTTTGACATTTTGGCTTGATACTTTTTGCTTTATCTAAATATTTTTAGTTTTTTATTATATAGTTTAGTTGTGTTCAAAGAAATAATTTGATTGTCTTTCTAAATTCGTTTTAGTTTTCTTTGTTGGTATTAGGGTGTTCCGTCATACAGCCTTGGCTTCTTTTATTTACTATTTTATTAGGTTGTTTAAAGAAAATTCGATCGATGACGTCACACTGCCGCCATATTAATTTTGGAAAAAATGTCCTTAACCATTTTAAAACCAAACTTAAATAGCGTAAAAATATATACAAGTTTTCATATAAAATTCTCGATCCAGGTCTATTTCGGGTTAAACAGAAAATGATATCCAGTTGCTTTCTTATGAAAATAAACTAGCTTGTTGATCCAAATATCAAAAAACTTTAAATTAAAATACAAAGGTAGATTTTTTTTGAACATGGACTCTTAAAAAATGTCAAAAATCCTTGTAAGCACGGCTTCTACAGTTGTTTGCTATATATGCTCACGATTTTAATGGGCGATAGTAAAGGTCAAAACAAGTCAAATAGTTTTTATGACGTATGTGTTAAAAACTTGACAGGTTTTTGTCCACGGGAAATCAAAGTTACAAACTTTGAAAGCAATTATTTCTGAAAAGCTTAACAATTGAAAAACTTTGTTCTAATCGCTTATCAGTAGATTCATTTGCTAATAAAATAAACTTTTAAGTTTAAAAAGCTTTAATCTGCAAATAAAAAAAAGTATTTATAATTTTTCCTCCAGTTAAACATTTAAAAAACAATTGGCAACAGCGCTACCCAGTAGCCCTGTGCGTGGAGTCATCAGTTGTACAATGTGTGTACTGTTGCGATATTTTTGTCCGTTCAAATAGGGAAAATATGCCAAAATGTTATTAATTTACGCAAAAACTGGGTTCGTCGAGGTGAGGCTTGTGTAGAAGCTAGAGGACGACATTTTATGCAACTTATTTAAACTAAAAGGTAGCTGTTAAAAACCCCAAATAAAGTAGCCGTCACTATGTAAATAAACATCTCCTTAAAAGAAGTGTTGGTAAGTAAAACCTCAAAAAAATGTTCGCCCGTTCGATGGGGAAGAAGCGGGCGGTGTTAAATTTTTTATATATATATATTATATATATATATATATATATATATATATATATATATATATATATATATATATATATATATATATATATATATATATATATATATATATATATATATATATATATATATATTAATAATTTTACTCCTGGGTTTTCGGTCATTTTTTAAAAATTAATTTGATATAAAATTAAAACATTTCTTTGACGTTTCGGTTTATTTCCAATTAACCATCATCAGAATCTAGAAACAATAAGATCGTTCTTAATGTTTTTATATATACAATTGGAAACAAAAACAAATAACAAAAATTAATTAAAGGAAACAAATATAAAGTTACATACCTTTTGCCTTTCATAAACTTACACTATCTAAATAAGATTTAAAAATTCAAATAAAGAAAACCAACACTTAAAAACTAAAACGATGAAACTGTTACGCTTTACATCTTGAATGTTAGTGATGAAAAAATAGAGTATATTTTATAAATGTTGGGTCTACCTCTAACTGTACATAATTTTGGGCTTTCCAGCCCTAATAGGTGGTAAAATTTGCATTTATTATTATCCTGTAATTAGGTCGTTATAGACGATACTTAGATTACCAGTGTCAGTCCTAAAATTTCGTATTTTTGTTTTTGATATGAATCATTTCTTTTAGGTTTCTTTTTTATAGTTCGTTTCGTAATCTAGAATTTGAACATTTTGGTAAAATTATGTAGTTCTTCTATTGCATGATGTTGAGAGCTGTTGAATTATCTTTACTATTTCTTATGCTTGTTTTGTGTTCATTTATTCTATTTTTAAATATTGCTTTGTTTGTCAATATAGGTTTTTGGACAATCAAGGCAATCTATTTTAAATGAGGTTCGTTTGATCTAATTTTGGGATTTCTGGTTTTAGTTTTGTGAAGAGTGATTTAGAATTATTTAGCGGTTTTCAGATACATGAATGTTAAATGGATTCAATACTTTTTTATTTATGATTTATTTCAGGGTTGTAGGGTAATGAAATATATTCCTTGTCTTTATTACTGTTATTATTTTGATTTCTATTAGGGTTATATAAATGATTTGTACAGTGTTTATAATTGGTTCTGTGAATTTTTTTGGATATTTGTTTTTTTGTAGGATTTCTCTTACTTTTTAAACTTTTGGTCTGTGCTTTGTATCAGAGAGTTTTACAGCTCTGTCAACTAATGACTTTACAACACTTTTTGTATAAAATTGGGGATTTGAGGTGAAATTTAGGTATCTACCAGACCAAACAGGTTTGAGTGTACCAGTTTGTTTTTATTATGCCATTATTATCATAACCTATTGTAACATCAAGGAAGTTAATTGTATGATTATTTTCGTTTTCATGAGTAAATTGAATTTTGGATGGAAAGAACTAAATTTATTAAGTGTATAGTTAATTTTATTTTGGATACATAGAAGACAGTCATCAACATATCTCTATAAAAATATGGTTTATAATCTAGCGAATTTATCACATTATCTTCTAGGCATTCCATGACAAGGTTGGCTATGGTAGCCGATATTGGTGATCCCATTGCACGCCTAATTTGAATAAAAATGTTCTTGGAATTGAAAGAAATTTGATGAAAGGCATAATTTAGTTGCTGATAAACTCATTTTTGGAATAGTGGTAAATTCTTTAATTTGGGACCATTTTTCAGTAATGTTTTTTATAACTAGTCAATAGAATGTTGGTGTAAAATTAGATCAAACGAACCTCATTTATAAAATAGATTGCCTTGATTAGTCCAAAAACCTATATTGGACAAACAAAGCAATATTTAAAAATAGAATAAATAGACACAAAACAAGCATAAGAAATAGTAAAGATAATTCAACAGCTCTCGCTAATCATGCAATAGAAGAACTACATAATTTTAATTTCAAAATGTTCAAATTCTAGATTACGAAACGAACTATAAAAAAGAAAAGCTAAAAAGTAATGATTCATATCAAAAAAACAAAAAATACTGTAAATTTTAGGACTGACACTGGTAATCTAAGTATCGTCTATAACGACCTAATTACAGGATAATAAATGCAAATTTTTACCACCTATTAGGGCTGGAAAGCCCAAAATTATGTACAGTTAAGAAGTGGGCCCAACATTTTATAAAATATACTCTATTTTCATCACTAACATTCAAGATGTAAAGCGTAACAGTTTCATCGTTTTAGTTTTTAAGTGTTGGTTTTTATCTTTATTTTGAATTTTTTTAAATCTTATTTAGATAGTGTAAGTTTATGAAAGGCAAAAGGTATGTAACTTTATATTTGTTTCCTTTAATTAATTTTTGTTATTTGTTTTTGTTTCCAATTGTATATAAAACATTAAGAACATCTTATTGTTTCTAGATTCTGATGATGGTTTAATTGAAATAAACGAAACGTCAAAGAAATGTTTAATTTTATATCAAATTAATTTTAAAAAAAAATGACCGAAAAACCCAGGAGAATTAAAATTATTAATTTAATAACACAGTCAGGAAAACAAAAACTAAATATATATATATATATATATATATATATATATATATATATATATATATATATATATATATATATATATATATATATATATATATATATATATATATATATATATATATATATATATATATATATATATAAAATAAATTAAAAATTTTTAAAAATTTTCCCCCTTTTCACCACGTCGCCTTCTAACCCTGGCTCGACCATCGTGCATGCCTAAACAAAATCCCCCCTTTGTCACTAAAGACAATAGTGTTCCATTCCTGATCCCAGAGTAACCATTCTCTGCACCACTCAAGGCGATTACGTCGGTGTTCTGGATTTAAAAGGGGAGGACCCACTGTGGTCGGTATAAAAACAGGCCAAAACTTTTCATTCGTCGGAAAAAGGGTTCGCATGCCAATGGGTCTTCCATGTTCTGAAAACCATTCATTTGCAATGGACCTGGTAGTGAAAGAAAGGGTTTCTTAAACCCAAATTTCTTAGGCGACGACCTTCACGGCCCTGTTGTTCTACGGCGGCGTCAATGCCCTTGCTCTTCGCGTACGGCCTTCTTGAAGCCATGCCTGACAACACCTAACCACAGTGTCTACACTTCTTTGCACTCTAACTGCAATTTCCCAAAAAACCAGGTCTTCACCCCCTTTTTGGAAATCAACCCCCGTAACCAAAATCGTAAAGAATGTAAAGAACCAAAAATCCGCAAATTTGGATCTTTACTTGCAGCTGCTTTAGATTGTTAGAGAATTTAATAAAAGCAGTATAAAAATCATTTAAACTGGATGTTCAGTTTCTATGCCTCTTAGTATATAAATATATATATATATATATATATATATATATATATATATATATATATATATATATATATATATATATAGATATATATATATATATATATATACTATATATATATATATATATATATATATATATATATATATATATATATATATTATATATATATATATATTATATATTATATATATATATATATATATATATATATAATATATATATATATATATATATATATATATATATATATATATTATATATATATATATATAATATTGTGAAATTTCAGACACCCTTAGTATATTATTATAATAAAAATGGGTAATTCTATAAAATTAAAAAGGCTGTAAGTATGCTTATATTTACTATTAATATTAAAATTGTATTCATAAAACGTACACGCAAAATAGCGTAAAGGGAATACCAAATAAATGGTTATCTTCGATCTGCTTTATTTTGTCGGAAAGACATCGAATGATACCAAAAGCTTAAAATAAGCATCCGCAAATTGAGGTAAACGCCGGATTTATATTGTAATCTGAGACGAGACGGTCGCTGCCGAGCGCGTGCCAGTTCATCCAAAGAAAACGGCAATAGGATTGCGGCAATTTCCGAAGTAAAAAATAAAAACATTTACGTAAGCAAAAAAGATTTATTTGTAAATGTTTGAGGACGTTTAGTGAGCTATCAGTTTTTTTACATAGGAAAGGTAGAGAGTTTTTCCCTAAATCTAGATAGTCACAACTAAGTTTAATTCTGTTATGGTTTATTTTTTAAGCTCCTGAGTGTTGGATATTGTTAAAATTGTACTTTTTAAGTTTGTTTAATGGGTACATAGATTAGAAAAGATATACATTTTTAATTTTTTGCCTCTCTTTTTACTAAAAATTTTATAGCTGTTTCCATGTTTGTATGTATGTATGTATGTTTGTACACATTTCTCTTAAACTACTACTCAGATTGCGGCAATTTTTTTATTGGCTAACATTTACTACAACGTATTAAAAAGTAAAAATTTTATTAAAATTGGTTTATGCATTTTTATAATATATGAGCTACGGATGTGATATCAAGAAAAAAAAACATCTTAAAACCTTGGTCAAATTCTAGTGAACATAAGAAAATATTCCAGTTTAAGGTAATTAAAAAAAATTTCATGTACACTAAATTAATCAACAAAATAAAATTAAAAAAGTACGAAAAAAATTAAGCGCCTACAATTTTTTTAGAGGTTGGTGCCAGCACTTAAGGAAAATACTTACCAAATACAAAAAGAAAATCATAGGTTGTGAAATTAAATGTCTTCTTCAATCCATTTTGTATCAAATATTTTATTTCTAATATGATTAACTTTTATATTCGATTGCCCCCAAATTGTTTCGTGCCTACTTTTGATGTCGTTTTTGTTGGTTATTTGGAGTACGTATAAAAAATATTAATTTATAATATTAAGTAATTGTTTTTAGGAAGTGTGAATGACAACATGATGAATATTTTTATTTGAGGATTAAACATGTTTGGGCGCTATCAAAACTTGTTAGATCTGTAAATTGAATCATTTTTATTTGCCTAATTAATTATTTTTAATTAATACTTTAACACTTTTATTTTAATATATATTTTGAAATTGCAAAGCAAGTAATTTTTTGTTATTTTTAAAATTTAGTACTAGCTCTTAAAATTACTTTTATTTTAAATTGAAAATCTATGTAATTAGGTGTTATTATTAAAGAGTTTTACTAATATGTTAAGAGAAACAACATTTTTTAAATTTCAATACTCTTAATAAATGGGATTACTTATTTTAAGTGCCATAAATATTTAACCACAAACTGAAAACACATTTTTGCGAGGTAAGCATGTAACATATTTACTTGTTGCACAGCAAAACTAACATGCAGCACGATCTCTTCCTGACTGCGCCTTTGATATTTTTAAGCACAAATCACAAAAGAAGTGATATTATTAAAACAAGTGGGAGTTATTTAGTTGTCTCTTTTCGAAGAACTTTAAAAAGTCCAGTTTAAAGCCTGATATCTTGAAAACATGCATAACCGGATTTTAAGCCGGTTGAGACTTTTGAAACCTATCTTTCTGCAAAATTTCAGTCATCCCGACCGATTTTTTTACCATTGATTTTGTGGGTGGTCCTTTATTTTAAATGTGTTCTATGGCTAATGTATTTTGTTTAATTACATGTTTTCTTATTATTTTATGTGACTTAAAAACATTGTGGCTTTTCCAATTTTTGTCTAATTCTAAAAAGTTAGATCCAATTAATAAAATAATTAATATAAGGTTTTTCTATTAAACTTATTTATAGCATCCATACCAAAATACTATTCACTACCTTTTAAATTAATGTTTTTATTAGTTGGTAATATATTGATATGCACCGCTAATAATAACTACGCACTCGTTGAAATGTTAACCATGACAAAACTCTAAAAGAAATAATTTTGATAAATGATTAAAAACATCTATTTAAAATATAATTTCAAAATAGGTATAAAAATGAATTTGCAACGATCATATATGAATTGTTTTAAAAAAAGTATAAATAAATAGGGTTTTTCTAAATAGTGTAATTATATATAAATATATATATTTTTGTAAATAAAAACAATTATTGGTTGTTTAATTACACCGCCATTTGGGTAATGTGGCCCAAAAGCAATTTAAATTTTACTTAATTTACTAAAGTTTTCTTGTTAAATATTTTTATTAGGATTCTTTTTAAATCTGTCAAATATTTTATACACATATTTGGATGTGATGCAGTTTGTCCTAATGAAAGTGACTGTTTTTTTACGTACCAAGGCTTATTTGCAATAGTTTTAGTCCTTTGTTCTAAAAGCAATGCATTATGTCATGATTGCTTAAGTTTAGTTAACAGCTACTTGTAATTTTTTGTTGTTGCTCTATTTCAAAAAAATAACTTTGATGTTATTTTTTAGTACATATACGGCAGAGTGATGTTTGCGTTGTTAAATTTAGCAATGGACTTAGCAATTGTTAAAAGTTAACAACGGTTTACAATGTTTAACAAAACGTCATTGTTAGTGTTATTCAATAATTTTAGTAGGCAACCTATCAAAATTTGACATTTTGTTAAACATTCTAAACCGTTGTTAACTTTGACAATTGCTAAGTCCATTGCTAAATTTAACAACGCGATCATCACTCGGCCGATAGTATATCAGGTATATGAAAGGAAAAGTTCACTTCTCTAATATACAGCTACATTAATTTTATTTAATTTTTTTGGTTGAAATACTTCCTTTTGCTTTATTTTAAAATATCTGTCAAATATATAGGACTTAAGATTTTATAAATATTGTTCTATCAAGTTTATATTTAAAGCCATAGGTGAAAGTGTACTGTCAAATGTCTGTGATAAATCTAAAAAATTGTAAGACCGATTTTGTTTTCATAATGTTACTTATTAATATAAAAAAAAAAAAAAAAATATATATATATATATATATATATATATATATATATATATATATATATATATATTATATTTTATATATATATATATATATATATATATATATATATATATATAAAAATATAAAATATATATATATATATATATATAAAATATATATATATATATTTTGTATTTTATATATATATATATATATATATATATATATATATATATATATATATATATATATATATATTTTATATATATATATATATTTTATATATATATATATATATATATATATATATATATATATATTATTATATATATATCGCCGAAACAGCGAAGTCTTTTTGTTAATTAATTATAAGTATTAACACTTTTAATGTAAATAAAAATAAACGAAAACGCTTTTACTCTTAGCAAATATTTTAAAACTTTTTAATTTTTTTTTTATAAAATTAATTTAATTTTTGAAAATTAAATTTTGAAAAAATAAACACTTTGTAATGTCTTTAATTTAGTTAATGCAATATTTTTTCATACTTAGATTATAAACACCGAACTAAGAAAAGTGTTACATGTACGTACGATTAATTATTGTTATTAAAATTATTATGCCTATAGTCATTTAAATGACATAAATTAAATTAAGTAATTGTTACACAAAAGTTATTTGTATACAAGACCGTAAAATTTTGATAAGTAAGCATTACGTTTTCAAACTGTGAACCCAAAATCGAGAAAACGCAGGATGGGATAGGATTTATATTGTAATTCGAAATCGTGGGCCTCGCGCGTGCCGTCTGAGTCAGTGTAATGAAACCGTAACCGAGACTTATAACTTTGTTTTCCGTGTGGCCGAGCCTTGTGATCTGGACTGAGAATACAACCGCGCTGTATGCTTTGATGAAATTGCATTCCTGTGCAGATTTCCGTAAGCGAATGGGGGGCGCGCGCCCCCGCCGCTGGGGCAGTTTTGCAAAAGCAACAGTTACTTCGCTCCTTGTCGCATTTGTTTCGGTGTTTGGAGGCGGAGCGTGTGAGGCGCCGCTCCCACAGGCCCGACGCGGTGCCCAATATCTTGCCCTATTGCCATATTAACTTTTTCCTATTTTCTAGTTGTTTTAAAATAAATTGTCCTAATAATAAGTAACATTTATTTTAAAAGTATCTGTTTTTACTTTTTATACAGATCTACTTTATCTTGGCACTTATATTATTTTATATTTTTACAATTACTTTATAATTAAGGTTGGTTAATTTTAAAAAGTAATGGTTAGTAAAAATTTATATATTAAATACATTAGACGCATTTTATTTTTCTTTTTACCATTTTTTAGTGACTGTAAAATGACGTATATGATATTTACGGTAAATTAAATTGTATATCAGACATTACCACTAATCAATATATTTTTTCCTTTCCACACTTTTTATGGTCTTAAGACATTTATATATCTTACTATTCATATTAATTATTATCCCTTAAATATTACTCATTGTCCCTTAAAAAATAAATAAATAAAATTAAATAAAATTAAATAATAAAAGCAAAAAAATAATAAAAAATAAAAATACATAATCTTAATGTTGAAACTCTAAACAGATTACCCTTAATATTAAGTTACTGTTATTTTTAAAAATTATAACATGATTAAAATAACTGGTATATAAATTTTTAAATATATTGTGAAATATTGTTTATTTATGAAATTACAGATCATTTAAAGCTATTTAAATTATAATATTCTTGATTAATATTTACAATTATATTCCTATTTATTTAATATTTAAAAAAATCTCAGTAAACATATGTACTTAATTATTTATTTTGCAAGGATAATACAGAATAATTTAAGAGTAATAAAAAGTAGACTTAATCTAGCCAGGTATGATATACCATTTTTTAAAAGTTCCATTCTGCTAGAGATACGAAACAGCAGCATTTACAACCTTAAGAACATCAGCATACAACGCAATATTATACAGTTATTTTATATTTCTAGTAACATTAACAACTGCTTTATGGAGGCGGAGTTTTTTCCCTCCAAAACAAAAAAAAATACCACTCAGTTAACTTTTAAACTTGACCGGCAACATTGCGCGTCTTTAAACGCGGCGGCACGCTTAGACTATATTTCGGCACAGTGCATGACTAGAACTCGCGCCGAAACTCTCTATCCGAAGTTCGCTCTGTGGACTTCGTAATTACGCACGCAACTTCTTTGCGAGAGTTTGCTTACCGGAAGCTTCTTGTGGCAAAGTTCGCGGTAACTTGCGACAACTTTCACCGGCCGAATTTTGGGTACGCTTTTGGTAGATGTCCTTTTACTTTTGTGTGTGTTTCATGAAAGAATGTTAGTGGCTTGTGAGTTATGTTTAAGTCACGTGGGTGTTATACCCTTTCATAAGTTTGGCTGACTTTGTAACTGCTTGATTATTTTTCATTTTTAAGTAAAATAATATAATAAAAGTAATTTTAATATATATTTTTTATTTTATGGTTTGACATATCAATAAATAAATTTTGCCACTAAAAAATTAAAACTTTTATAATTACTAAGATAGGGCAGAAAATAAATATTTAAAATTTTAACAATTGTTTTAAAAGTAGTTTTTTAAGCGTACCTATAAATAAATTTGTGTTTTATGTAGCAGCAGTGTTTTTTTTTCTAAGCCAGAATAATAAAGTTTTTTAAAAATTAAAACAAACAATGTACGCCAAATATTGTTTTTTTTTTAACTTGTATTGGTAAAATTTAAACTAATATTTAGAGAAAAAATATATATTGTTTTAATGAGACTTACGTTTATTCAATATCTTAAAAACTAATTAGGTACTAATAAGAAAATTTAATTCTGATAAGTACTTAATTTATAAAAGATGTATTTTTTTTAAACGCCAGAAATAGCGAAAATAAAAATACATAAATAAAAATTGACTTAAAATTTTATATGAAATACTGCTTTAAAAAAAACTAAATATAAACGCCAGGATTTTTTGACCTTTAAATCTAAAGTTTTCACTAACTTTTAGTTTCCAAACACACATTCTTGGATATTTTATTTTAAAATAACAATTTTGCGTCGGCTTTTTTAATAGATATATTTTATAAAAATTTAATATATTGCAAACATTATAGCTTAACCTCTATATCAGTTTTCGTGGTTTTGAAATTTCTAAGAAGCTTCATTTTATGCCCTAAAAATTTATCATAAAATAAATTTTATTTATTTTACAGTGGATAATTAAAATGGTAATTTTTTTCATAACAGTACATACTTTAAACCCTTAAAAAAAGTAGCAACTAAATAAATTTCTTATGAAAAAATATTGTAACAAATATATACCATGTGAATTATATTTTGCAAGAGTATATTTAAAAAAATTAATAGAATAGGGAAACTGTACCCCTAAACAACCACTGTTTTACAAAACTTTAAAATAATTTTATCCATTAATAACAAAATTTTATCGCAACAAGTAAAACAAACTAAGGTAATATAAAATAGTTACTTAAACTGCAACTTATTACCTAAGCTACCATTATATTTTAGCATTATCACTTTCTTTATAAAATACAATTTTAGCCTTATGTTTCTGGTACCATGGGTTACCTACACAACTTAGAATTATATGACAGACATTTATAATAAGCTGTAATTTTATACAATAGGCATGATGCTGATTTATGTGCTTACTTTTTGGATTTTATGTACAAAAATATTATATATTGTTTGCACAGTGAGAAAATACGTTTTAAGTTTTAAAATAACTTCCTAAAACTTAATTTAAATCATTTGAATACCATTTTCCCCAAGACTGCTGGCATATACTTCCATTGATATGCAAGGCTGTGCAAGTTACTTACTGTATTTTGGAAAATGGTTACAAAGATATTAAGTATTTTGGATAAGATATAAAAATAAAACCTAAATTCCAAGAAAAAGTTATGATTTTGTGATCAAGAAATAAAAATCCAATTATGAATAATCAAAACTGGAGTAATATCAGCTTATATTTTTATTGCCTATTTATTTCTTAATGTGTTTTTAGTTCTTCTTGAATAAAGTCAACATGTTGTTTCTAACAAATATCTTAAAAGTATAAAACTTTGGTCGTTATTATGGGATTTTTAAAAATAATAACTCTTCAGAAAAACTTTAGTTTAAAAACACATTATATAAAAACCAAATCAACTTTAAATTAACATTTAAATTGCTTTTTTGTGTAGGTGTAAACTAGCTTAAAGATATTTTCTATACAGGTTCTCAACGAACTGTCTAAAGAGGAGAAAGTATTGGACCACAACAAACAAGATTATTAAATGATTGGTGAGTACTCGCACCTTTTCATTTACTTTTATACCAATCTATTAAGAATAAATAATTTATAATATATTTAGGTATTAAATTAAATTATATCAGAAAAAAATTATTATTAGCACAAGACTATTTGGGAATATTATACCAAAAGAAAACATTGTTTGAATATTTAGTCGAGCTAAGTAATGCTATTTCTGCCGAATTTAATAAAATAATGTATACCAACTGGCCAACAAAAACATATTTTTTTATCATTTGGGTTATTAAACAGGGTGTAAAAAGTATGATGCTCATGATTTTAATAGGGGATAGTAGAGCTCAAAACAAGTCGAAAAAGACAAAAACATATGGGTCAAAAGTTAACTGTTTTCGATATATGGCCTTTCAAAGTTTAAAAAAATTGGCAACACCGCGCCCGTTCCATCGAAGCGAGTTGAACGTTTTTTTTGCATATTTAAAAGATGTTTATTTATATACAAATAATAAGAATTACTTCTTGCAATTTATATTCATATTTAATTTGAAACTAAATTTATGTACAAAACAATACATTATTGTTTAGTTAATATTTGTAATTCAAAAATGTACTCACCACAAATACACTAAATACCCATTTTTAGAGCACAAATTAGTATGTTTTAAAACAGCACGTTATTTATTTTGCTTAATTTCTTGGTTGCACACATCTCGTTTTCAAAACTCTTGGACACTACAATTGTAAATTTATAACATATCCGCATTTTTCCCGATTTAAAAACAACCAACAATGTCGCGGCCCTTAAACACGTATTTACAACTGACTACACAAGGCTCCTAGCTAGGTAGCTCTGTTGCCAATTGTTTTTTACATTTTTAATTGGGGCAAAATTATTATTAATATTGAGACATTTGAAACTTAGTTTATTTTATTAGCAAATGAATCTACTAATAAGCGATTAAGACAAAAGTTTCACGTTTTCAGAAATAATTGCTTTCAAAGTTCAAACATTGACATCGTTTAGACAAAAATCTGTTAAGTTTTGACACATATGTCATATGAGCTTTTCGACTTGTAATGAGCTCCACTATCGCCTATTGAAGTTATGAGCATCATACTTTTTACACTCTGTATATAACATTTAATATTTATTTAGTACAATTAAAGGCTTGAAAATCTGACTTTATTACCAAAATAATAATCATTAACTCTGCTTTATTAAACCATATAAAACATAGTAACATTTTTAATTTTAACATAATTAAACATATCTGGTAGTATTATTAGTGCTCACCAATACAGGATTTATTTAATATTACAAAATTGTAAAACAATTAACTTTTTACTGGTTGACTAAAAATAACTAAGGTTTGTCCTTAGGGTTATGCCCTTAATTCTTGCCCAGAAACCCTAATAAAATTCTAATAAATATGGTAGCTTATAATCCGGTCCTTTCAAAATTAGCATGGAATCTGCTATATCCCTTTTGATAATGCAATATCAGGTATATGTTGCAGGCGATCTTCAAATTCATGTTTGTTATAAAGAGCCTCATCCCTTACCCAATGACTGCGCAGGTTGTAAAATGAATGTTAGAAATTTTATAAAAAGTTACACTGTCGCATAACTGTAATACATTTTGTTTTTTTTTTATAAGATAAGTCACTATAAGTCATTCTAAAAAGCGCCTATTTTTGTTTTCCTTCAGTGCTAAAGCTTATGTATTCTAGCTGTCATGTTATAGATTTGTCGTCCACTATTTATTCTATTTAATTATCTGTAAAAATATAAAAATAAATTTTTATTTTGAAAATGAATATGGTTTTACATAAGCAGACCCCTCCTAATAGTAAATCCTGGCTACCCCAGTGATTACATTATCCAGTTTTTAACAAATTTAAAATATAACCTTTATTTTTGATAAAAGCGAAATATAGAGAAAAATATACCTAGCAAGATATGAAATCGTATTCACATTCATGTTATGGAAAAAATAGGGATTCCGAGTCTCTATATGTGCTTGGCTCATGACAGTTGCACTGCGAATAATTTGGTTAGGTCGAATTTAAATACACAAATTAAAGTTTAATTATATTAATAATATGGTAGTTGTCATAATAATTTTAGATATTGTTACATACTTCTTTTACTTTGCGTTTTTCAGCGTGTACGAATTATAAGTAAAATAATAGCAGACCTGCTCATCTTTTCTCTTTATATAGAGAACACGTGGCATATTTGTATGTATATACGATATATGACTGTGTATATGCTAGTTTTTACACATGCAATGTAACTTTATATGACTTTATAAAGTTAAACTTTGGTTTCAATTAATATCTCTTTTCGTTTTCCTGTTGTATTTGATTTAAATATCATAGTCGCTTTACAGTTATGAATTTAATTCAAAACCCACATGAAGAATATTTTTCCAAAATATTAGCTCTGTGAAGTTTTGTGTCTAAAATTAGTTAAAAATATGGTTTATTTTTATCTACAGGGTGTCCCTAAATTAGTGGGCAATATTGTTAGGATGTATTCTAGACCGCAAAATGGGACGAAAAGTTCATATAAATATGTCTCGAAAAATGCGTCCTAAGGAGGCTAGAGCCCCCTGAAAGATGCACCCCAAAAAGGGTTTTCCTGTAATATATCTGCAACCGTCTAAGGTAGACTCATTAAATTTTGTGAGTTTGAAGATTTTATGATGTTACTTAAATTTCTTTTTCCAAATTTCAAAAATTTTGTCAGGGGCGTCACGTACAGGGTGGGTACTGGGTAAATGATGACCCATATTTTTGTTTGGTAATTTTTTAATTATTAATATTAAATTATAAAACATAGTTAATTTTCACACAAAAAAGGTACTCCTAGTCGATGTCTCTATCTTGACCCGTTTCCGAGAAAAATCGTTTTAAAAAAATAACGTCCATACGAAGTGTATTGATAGAAATAAATTATTATGCAGACAGAAAGCTCTCATGCCTCTTAAAACACGAAATAAGTTATTTTTTTATTTTTTATCTTGGGACAGTCCACGAAGGCTGATGCCTAAGTACTAACGTACCGTGGGTGTCTTCAGTGTGGTGAGAGGGAGTTTGTTCACACGGGACTTAAATTTTTGGAGATTGGGAGGAGAAGGAAAAACTTCTGCGGGCAGCAGGTTCCATAGTCTTGACACTCTAGGGATGAAGGAACGAAGAAAGCGGGAAGTTCGGGGCCTCTCTAACTGAACTGTAAAAGGATGCATAGAAGTTGCACCACGTGTTGCTCTGTTGGGAGCTGCCAGAGAAGGAATTATACTGGCCAATTCCTCTGAGCAGAAGCCGTGAAAATACCTATAGAAGAGCGACAGATCCCCTACAGCTCGACGGTGGGCAAGAAGAGGAAGCGTTTCTGTGAGCGTTGGATCATTAATAAGACGAACGGCTCTTCTTTGAATGGAGTCCAGAATGCTAAGTGTAGTAGGGGACGCCATTCCCCAGACATGAGAACAATATTCTAAAGAGGATCTGATTTGGGATACATACAGAGTGTACAGATTGGAAAAAGAGAAATATTTTCTGGCTCGGAAGAGGAATCCAATCTTTTTTGAAGCTGCCAAAGCTATGGATGAAATGTGTTTGTGCCAGTTGAGGTTATTCTCAAAAGTAACGCCCACAAGATTAAACGACTCTTTGTTCTGCAGAGCTTGGCCGCTCATATGTAAGGGATGAGCATTTGCAGACTTTTTTCGCGACAGCGAATATAAGTGTGTTTTCGAGGCATTAAACTGAACAAGATTTTTGGCGCCCCAATCCAAAATAAGTTTGAGGTCTTGTGAGAGATTAAAAAAAAAGATTAAAAACAGATAATAATGAAAATTAATTTATTTTCAAAGCAGTAACGGGACAAAAATAATATTAATTATAATTAAAAATATTTTGGCAGAATAAAATTAAGACCTTGCATTTGAGTCATTCTTCCCAGCTAAAATAAATTAATATTGGATATAATTGTGTAATATGGTACTTCAATAGGCATTACATTATTTAGGTATGTTGACGTCTCTAGCCAATGATCTAATCTGATTTGAGGTTATCTTCTATTTTGAAGTATTTTCAAAATTATAATCCCCACTGGTCTTGCCACGAAGCGCTCAACAACCATTTTTATAACTATAAACCTCTAATACTTTGCCAGAGTTTTCGTGCGGAAAACGTCTTTGATATTTCTGTACGCACAAAGGAACTCATACAATAGCATACACAAAATGGATATAGCAAGATCTTGGTTTAAAAACATTTTTATGTATTAATTCTTGTACAACAATAACAGCAGCAGACAATATTTGACGAAGAAAATGTCAAACGAAAGAAATATTAATTTTAATCTATGGCCCACTATTGACAGATTTGACTTAAGTGATTATTTCTATTAATTTACGTCTTATGAATAAATTTTTTTCAAATGATTTTACTCGAAAACGGGTTAAGATACAGAGATGGACTAAGAATGCCTTTTTTGTGTAAAAATGAACCCAGTATCATAATTTAATATGAGTAATTAAAAAACCATCCAAACAAAAAATATAGGGCATAATTTACTCAGCACCCACCCTGTATGTGACGTCACTGACCAAATTTTTAAAAATTGGGGTAAGAAATTTACATAACATCATAAAATCTTTAAACTTACTAAAAATCATACGCCTACCACAAACGGTTGCAGATTTATTAAAGAAAAACGCTTTTTGAGGTGCCCCATTCGGGGGCTTTAGCCTCTTTAGGAAGCATTTTTCGGGGCATGTTCATATACATTTTTTGTCCTATTTTGTGGTCTGGAATACACCCTAGAAATATTGTCCACTAATTTCGGGACACTGTATAAATATATTGTTTAAATTTTGGTATATAACTCAAAAAAATTACAGTAAAATTTATTTCGTTAAAGTCAGTCTTTTTTCTTAGTTCAATAAATAAAAAAAAGGGCGGGAAGGGAATCATGCCTCTTTTCCCAGTATACTTTTGCTTTGTAGGTAATTTTAATGTCCAGCAAATCTTGCCTGGTTTAGGTAAAGAAAATCCTGCCCGCATTTGAAATTTTGAGACAAGTATGACCTTAGAAACTCAGGTTCAACCAGATTGCGAACTGCTAAAATACCCCTAAATAAACGATATTGCCACCTCTGTTTCAGACCGTTTCCAGTAAAAACGTGCAGTTTTAAAATTTTTTACTTGTGTCCAAAAACCCACCTACATACCAAATTTCAAGCTCCTACTCCCTCTGGAAGAGCCCATAATAATAATATTTTTAAAAAATATATACTAAACTGTTTTGTGGCAAATAAGGTATCATTAAAACGGAATTTTACACAGCTATTTAAATATCAAAAAATCAAAGATGGACCGCCAAATAAAAATCGAAAATTTTGGTTAGTAACTAAAAAACCAAAGACGATCGGATATGTCAAAATTAAAACCAATAAATCACTAGCAAATCTAAATAAAAAAAAAAAAAAAAAAAACTGCTCAGTCAAAATCCTCGACAACTTTTTTCATTTAAACATTTCTCTATCTTGTATACTAAACGAGCTAGCAATACATATAGGTCGAATTTAAGACACACTGTATAATGTAAACATCAGGAGTTAATCCACATATTAAAAAACTCGCGTAAGGTCCCAAACTTTAAAAACCTACTCCTGTATCTGACACAATTGTACTAAATAATTTAAAATTTATTAAAATAAACCAAGGAATACATAAGTTGCTACTCGGATTTTGTGACTATTTCCATTATAAAGTTACAATAAAGGATTTTTTAAGGTAATAAAAGTTATAAAACTGTCTATATCCATTATATGCTGTCCTACATATAATATATTAAAGTTTTATAGGTATGAGGCACATGACAGAAAATAATATATCGCCAAATTTTAGGTTTATGTTTTGTTTAGATTTTCAAATATTAGCTTTGGTTTTTAAAATTTATTGCTTACGGTTTTTGATTAAAATTATTTCTACCTTTAAAAAAAGTTAAGTTTTTTATAATCATTACTTATTGTTAAAGTCATTTTAAAAAGTTCTGTATTATAAATTTTAGAGCATTTACTATGTTTATGTATATCACCTTGTTGCTCTTCCCGTTTTTGATCTTTGACCGGACTACGAAGGTTTAAAACCCGAGTTTTAACGTATTTTAGGTGTCTCAAGTAAAGTAAGAGGCAGTTTATTAGCCCAAGACTTAAATATATGGATGGAGTTGTTGGTTAGTGGCAACTCCAACCCGCTGGGTTTGCCGGTTATCGGCAACTCTAGCCGCTAGCGTATGGGACGGGATCCGAAGCTAAGACGAACACAAGACTTAACTCAAGTTGTTAGCATTCTGTGCTGATAAGTGAATGACATCCTGTGCCTTAAACAGGTGCCTCCAACGGTGGACTATTACTTCCCTAGCTCCAAACAGAAAGCGGACAGAATCGCTTTCACAAGGAAAAAAGTGACAAAGGTCACAAGCAGACAAGGGTGAGCTGACCGAAACCGGTAAATCCGTTTCGAAAGGTGCCCCTGAAGCCACAGGCGCCTGTTTCACGGGGAAGAGCTAATCCATCCCGAACAAGCAGGTGCTTAGGAAGGGATCCCTGAATCCAAACAGAAGGCGGATAGAACTGCTTTTATAGGGAAAAGCTTCCCTGGCTTTAAGCAGAAAGCGGATAAAACCTTTTTCATAGGAAAAGGCCGGAGATACGACCTCAGAAGGTACATCCGGTTCCTGCAATAAAGACATGGTAGCTACCCACGTCAGTATACCGGAGAGGAGGGCATGACGGATCTGCTCGTCATACTTTCCAGGAGACAGGGACTCCAGAACACATACTGTGTCCGGTAGCGGCACGAGTAAAGAGGGATGAAAGAGCTCTCTCCCAGTTTGATATCGAATTTATTAGAAGTCTGATCTTATTGGGAGAAATATAAAAAGGTGTGAGCTACAATAGACCGAGCGGTCGCGGTGGAGGGCGTAAAAGGTCCACTCACTTTAAACCTAAACCTAAACCTAAACCTAAACCTAAACCCAACCTAAAGATATGGATATAAGGAATATTTAGAAATTAGTTTTTACCAAATTTAATCTTAGTCTATGGCCAAAATAATTTCATGTGTAAAACGGTAAATTATTTAAGTCTGCTGCGTTTATATATCAGTGCACGTTTCTGTATATAGTTGTGTCTTTAACTAAAGACAACTTAAAATATGCTTAATTAAAGCGTTGCGTCTTTTAAATAAATTAAAAGAACAAAAGTTTAAGCAACTTAAAAAAAAATTACCCACATTAATGTATTACACTATTAAACTATACAATTATATTAAAATTTAAAAAATGCATCAAAATCAGGGTGTAAACTAATTATAAGAAAAAAAATATTGTAATAAAATAATGTGTAAAGTTTACTTTTTTCATCAAAAAAATAACACCCTATTCTATCGCCAAGTTAAACGAAGCAATCCTAAATTATCATACTAAGCACATTATATACAGTTGCATAAGTCACTGTTTATAAATATTCTGTGTTATAAACACCCGTCTATTTTACTTTTTATATTAAGGCATTTTATACCTTAAAACTGTAACTTTGAACAAAAAAAATAGGCTTTAGGTTACTAATACAAACATAAAGAAATATATTTTTGTACTATTTATACGTTTAGTACAATCATTAAAGATTTTTTTTGTAATTAATGTTGACAGATATCTGACTGCGCCATGACATCCAGAATAACCTGTTGTAGAGAATTAAAAACCTACAAAATGGTTTTGAAAAATCTCGATCCGACCATTATTCACCGAGAAAAACCGGAAAAACGTTTAAAACAGACCTTTTTTCAAAAATTCGTATCTCCGTTAATTTTCAATATTAAGGGCTGATTTTTTGGGAAATGATAGTCAATAACATATACTTTGAGCTGCCGAAAGATCAAAATTGTCGCATTAATAGTTTTTATTCAATCGCACTATAAACAAATTAGACCCTTTTCTTGCAAGTGCCGTGAATATTAGGCAAATGGTCCGATTTGAATTTTTATAACGGCCTTTAAAAGTTGAGATTAAAAGCTACATATTGTATATCTCACATTTTCATATAAGTTTGAAGAACATTATTAAAAATCTTGTGAACCTAGCGCGTCGGGCGAAAATTCGCGACCGAGACGTACCGAGTCGACCGTGGAGGAGCACTCAGCAGCGAAGGAGAAGCAAGAGACGGGCTGCATGCATTGAGCGCTCGACGGAATTTTCGCTCGACGCGCTAGCTTTACAAGCATTTTTAAGAAAGTTCTTCAATTTTATATGAAAATGTGAGATATACAATTTGTATCTTCTAATCTCAACTTTAAAAAGCCGTTTTAAAAATTCAAATCGGACCATTTGCCTAATTACGGCACTTCAAGAAAGGGCTAATTTGTTTATAGTGCGATTGAATAAAATAAATGCGACAATTTTATCTTTCGGCAGCTTAAATATATGTTATTGACTATCATTTCCCGAAAAGTCAGCCCTTAATATTGAAAATTAACGGATATACGAATTTTCGAAAAAAGGTCTGTTTTAAGCGTTTTTTAGGCTTTTCTCGGTGAAAAATGGTCAAATCGGGATTTTTCAAAAACCATTTTGTAGGTTTTTGAATTCTCTACAAAAGTTTTTTTATAAGTAAAGTAATATGGCCAGTCATGGCGCAGTCAGATATCTGTAAACATTAATTACAAAAATAACCTATTTTTTTTTTTTGCTGTAGTGATTGGACTATTTTCATTTAAACTAAATACATTATTTTATTAAAAACTTATCTTCTTAGTTACATAATCCCCTACACATATACACAAACAAAGACAAAAAAGATTGAATGAGATTTTACTAACTTAAACTCCAACATTAGGCAAATTAATTTATTCCATTTACCTAATTTGTCTAACAAGTTCTAAGGGGAATGTTACCAGTTTTCCTAAGTTTTCAAGTATGGTAATAAGATTTAATTAAACATTATAACATAAAATCTCTCTTTCTGTAGAAGTCTACGTTGACTGTTTATAAAAAAATTTTTTTTTGCATATGACCATAAGGACAAACTAAAATATATAGTTACCTTTCATACTTTTTTATAAAATATATATATATATATAAAATATATATATATATATATATATATATATATATATATATATATATATATATATATATATATATATATATATATATATATATATATATATATATATATATATATATATATATATATATATATATATATATATAATATATATATATATAATATTATTTTTCAAAAAGGTTTGAATGAAAACTTTATTTTCTTTTATGAAAAAAGCTTTCCATTAAAATTTATAGCTTCTTAGAGTAACATTGGGATAGGAACATTTAACATATTATAATGGGTTTCAGAAAATTCGAAAAAACATCTAAAATGTACAGTGAGTAAAATATTTTTTGAGAAGATATAAAATAAGTTACAAGGAAAAGGTTTTTAAAAAATTAAAAGGAAGTCTCAATACGCCAATTTTTCGAAAAATCGGCCTACTTTTATTAATTTGTGTGAAAAAATTATTTTAATATAATTAACAAATTCCAAATAAACAACTTATTTTTGTACTGGTAGGCGTTGATAGTGACAAGCTTTATTATCACTTCGCTTTTTTAATTCATTAGCCGTAATATTGTCAGCTTTAAATGCTTACTTTACAGCAAAAAAATTGATCAAATTGATATTAAAAATTTAAATTGATATTAAAATAAATTTTATCACAAATAAATCAAAGTAGGCCGATTTTTTCAAAAATTGGTATGAGAAGCTATCTTTTAATTTCAAATAAATTTTCCTGATAACTTATTTTCATATCTTCTCAAATAAATGCACTTTACTCCTGTACCATTTTAAGATTTTTGAATTTTCTGAACACCGCGTATAAAATATGTGAAATGTTTCTATTCCAATCTCACTCTAAGTAGTAGCAATTTTTTTATTAAGAGTAGCTTTTTTCGATAAAATCAAAAATAAAAAAGTTTTTCCTATTCAACACCTTTTTCGTGGACATACTGTATATATGTATACAGTGTGTGTAAAGCAGTTGTATGTTTTAATGACATGTGTAAAACTCGTAAATAAAATGACACTTTTTTTATCGTGTTTTCTAACTTCTTTAAACATTCTAAATAAGAATTACAAAACATTTTATATAGATAAATCTATTGGTTTAAGAAATGTTGAAAATGTCCTTCTTTCACAGCGTAACAATGGGCTAGGTTATAATAAAATTTGTCGATGACGTTGTGTAACATTTCTTGGTAATATATACACATTTTTCAATAATTCTTTTTCTCAATTCGTTCAGATCTGTAGGTTTTTCACAAACATTTTATTTTTTAGGTGTCTCTATAGAAAACATAATCAAGGGGTGTTAAGTCTGGTGACCTAGCGGGCCATTCTATGGGACCTCTTGGCCCTATCCAGCAGTTATGAAATCTGTTATTTAAATAACCTCTTACAGCTTGCTCAAAATGAGGAGGAGCTTCGTCCTGCCAATATCACGTATGTCGTAATAGTGGCTTTACTGCATTGGTTATTGCTAGCACAATTGAATTTTGCAGTATGTGCAGATACCTTTCGGCAATCAAATTCCACCCTATATAGAAAGGCTCCACTAATTTGTTGCCAGTAATACCAGCCCACACATTTACTTTCTTGGATTGTTGAGTATGTGTTTCTCTCATCCAGTGTGGGTTCTGATCAATGTTGCCTCATCCGAAAAAAATATTTAATTAAAAATTTATAATTATTTCCTTTTTTGCAATATTCCATTCAGCGATAAAACTCTTTTTTTGATAATTTCTGGAGAAGAGGTTTTCTAAAGGGGTAAAAATTACTTTTTTTTTAATATCAACTGAATTAAAACATACATCAACTTGAGTAGCAGCTTTTCTAACGACAAATGCGGATCCTAAACCAAATGAAGTAGTCTTTAATTTTTTGTCATCACTAGTTGCCGATATTGGTCTTCCGGAACGCACTTTATCTCTGCAACACCCGGTTTCCTCGAATCTTTGAAGTGTTCTTACAACTGTAGATTTTGACATAGGCTATCGGTTTGAAAAATAAATAATAACCTCCAATCATAAGTAAAGTTTGCTTAGAGACATTTTCTAAATTTACTTTGACAGTGACTCAAAAAATTCTAGTACCACCTTGTAAAAATGCATGTTATATCGTACCTATTGTATTTATTTAACTCAAATTATTTCTTAAACATATGGGTTTAGCATACAGCAGATTTGTAACTGTTATTTTAAATGTTTTGAGGACTCAGAAAACGCAATTAAAAAAGTGTCATTCTATTTGAAACAAATAAAGTTTTATTTTCCACGACTTTTTAAGCCATCCTGTATAATTATAGGGCTCCCAGTATTAAACATTTCATTTAGACCTACAGCGTAAAAAATTGCGTTTATGGTATTTCTAGTTACCTGTACCCAACAAACAGAATTTGTTATAACTGTTTACATTTGGTTAAAAAAGGTAAATATAATACTATGGACTTAGAGGTATGAAAATTGGTATGTTGACTAATAATTGCGATTAAAAATGATGATTTAATATTTCTGGAATTACATCCCCTTGGGAGGTTAAAAGGGAAATCAAAGTTTGTATAGAAAAATTATTGTTTTTGAAGTGGTTAAAATGGAAGTTCTTTTACCAAAAAAAAAATAGAAATTTATGTGAAATATAAAAGGTGAATGTTCGCAAAATTTGCAATATCCAGCAAGAACAGATGGTAGTCGAAACTGAACTGTTCAGTTTCGACTACCGTCCGAAAAAGTTCGAGAAGAATATGAGTGTAATCTCATCCAAACGTCAACAAACAACCTGTCCTTTTCAGGACATCAATACACAAGTTACCGAAAGAAAACGTTAACGTATATATATATATATATATATATATATATATATATATATATATATATATATATATATATATATATATATATATATATATATATATATATATATATATATATAAAATACTAACCAAAAAACAATAGAAATGGCGTTGACTTAAAGGGTGATTAATATAATATTTATTATAATATTTCAAGGTAATGGTAAAATCGTATTCTTATTGCAATTAAATGAGAAATTACAGCAAATTTTTTTTTACTCTTACAAGCTGGTAATGTTTGTTAGTAAAAGAACAAATCTGTGAGTGCTTAAGGTAAGTATATTTTTTTATAATTTTAAATTGGAAGACGTACTTTTAAAAACATCAAATCAGCGTCATATATAAAGTTTGTTTTTAAATTTTAAAACTACTTAAAGCATTCTGGTACTTTAGAACATCTAAATTAAAGTCAAATTACCTAGACAAAAACTAACTTTTTTAAAATCCCTTTCAGTTACAAAAAAAGTATACTTGTTAAATAAAACTTTTTTAGGCGTCGCTTTTTAAATCAAAAACAACTTAAACATATATTTACGGTAAAACTTTCGGAATATCGAGAAATTTTGGGGTGTTCTAAGAAGATTTTTAAAGTCAATTTAACTTTTTGTATTTGGCTGTTTAAATTTTGCTACTTTTATATCCCTAGGTTAGTTTTATGGGTCTCTTAAAAATTGTTTTAGGATACATAGATTATGTATGCATAAATATAAAAATTTAAATTAAGTACACTGTATAATTAAGTTGTTCTTTGTATGACGAAATTTCTACTAAAATTAAGCTCAGCTTTAGGTAATGGATCTATTGAAATGATTTAAAAAAAAAATAGACATTTTGTTTGAAATTTCTTTAGAACACAGATGTTTCTTTAATGCTTTTAAAAATACATTTTTTCAAAAATAATATATAAATATCTATGCTCTAGAGAAAAGTTCAATCGTCTTTGTATTTAAACAGTGGCTGCTCGTGGTGTGTCCAACGGGGGGAAGGGGGGCTCACCAAATAAAAAAATAACCCACGATTTAGATAGTATACGTCCAATTTTTTATTTTAGGCAAAAATTAATTATAATCGAGATTTTTAAAATGAAACTTTTTTATGCTTTTTATCAGCAATAAAGCTTTCAATCACTTTTTCTTTAAAGTTAAGAATGTCCCTAATTTTTGACACTATAAAGATTTTTCATAACCATTTCGGTAAACTTAAAAATTGTTTTAGCATTAGCCATGTTAATACATAACAAAATATAGATTTAAAACTAATTTGATTGTCTTTGACACCGTTTTTAATCCATTGTGATCTTCACGCCCACATAATAAACAGATAAAACAGAAATGAGAATTGTTCTCCCCACAATAACAAATTCACAAATTGTTCTCCAAATTTATGGATAACTGATTCTTACTATGCCTGCACAGAACAATGTTTAGTGTTGATTTTGGACGTTCATAATTTTTTAAATCGAGTTTTTGTTTTGAACTAAGGAAGGTAAATACGAGTTTTTAAAATACACACTTATAATGTAATACTAAATAATTATTAGTTCGTACAAACATTAACTTAATAATCACGAGAAAATAATAATTTGAATTGTTGTCTCAACTACCTAAAAAAAGGATTGATTGTTGATTGTTTTCAATTCGAAGGCGTGAATAAACACATAGACATTAGCATAGACATGGCAATCGTGACTTTTGTTGCACAGTCCAGGTTTACCATCCACGGGCGGATTTTCGAGAGTCCAGCCGCAGGTCAAAAAAGAAACAATTCAACGGTCTAGTACAAGGGCTGCCCAGTAAAAACTTTGCGCAATATAATTTGTTTTAAATATTATAGAAGTATAGTTTTAAGACTTTAGAAAAACCAGTGTCATCAGGTTTCTATAGAAATACTGGTTTTTGCTAAAAGTGTACTTTAAAAACTTTAACTTTTATTTTTTTTCATGGTCGGTCAGTTCAGGTCATTTTTTATATTATTCTATTTTACTTTGATTTTTTAATATTTTTTAAAGGTATAATAAATAAATTATTTTAAAAAGACTCCTTAAGTTATTAAACACCGTTTGCACGTTTGCTGTCGCGAAAAAGTCTAGCAATACTCATACTTATGAACGGCCAAGTATTGAGGAAAAAACAGTCATTTAACCTTAGCTAAGCAGCTTTTAAAAAGGCCAAAGTTTCCTTTTTGCCATTTTTTTGGTTTATATGCTATTTAGTAGAAACAGAAGGTATCATATTACCCCCAAATTCAGAAGCCATTATCCAACCAAGGTAAAGACTTAGAGAAATCGTATTAGTCGAACCAATTGAAAATAGTCCACTGTACCCTAAAGGAATTATACACACAAGAACTCTGACGCAAAACAAAAGATATACGGTATTTGTCAGAATAATAAACCTGAAAGATTACTCTTAACAGGTTAAAGAGGTTAACAAAATTGGTGCCTGTCAACCTGCAAATATGATAATTACCCATGCCTTTGCTACACCTAAAGAAGTCCCCTTAAGTAAACTACCTGATGTTCTGCAAGACCTGGTGATTTCTTCAAAAACCCTGCTAAATCCAGTGCAGGTTACTAAGCTGGAAGACGTTTTCTCTCTCTCTGAAAAGGATTTGGGAAAAACCAACATAGTTCAACATCGAATAAATACGGGTGATGCAGCTGCGATAAGGCAATCACTACGACGAATTCCTTTGGCTAAAAGAGACGAAGTTGATTAGTAAATTTTTAGTAAAAAAGGTGAAATTTTATCTGGGTCACCTAAAAAATTATAATTAGTTTTTCTATAATTATTTATTTGTAGATAGAATACTTTATATCTGTTAAAATATTTGAACATTGTTTACAATAAATTAATTACACGATAGCTAGAAAATATAAGATTTTTCTAACAGTTGATTTTTAGAAAATAGTTATTTCTAAAACCAATTTGTAAGAAAAAGTGCGTTTAATTTGTAAAATAATTTTATATAACTCCCATCAATTCGCTAATTCAAATAATTACATTAAAATTAAATCAGGTCCATTTGTTGCCTAGCCAATGGATCACTTAAGATATTAACTTAAGGCTTTAAATACTTAAAATTATTTCTGCACTATACAATATTTTTTACAATTTTGTGAACTTTATCTTTATTTATAATGGCATTGCGTTTTAGTTTATTATAACTCTATACATAAAAAATAATAGTTTACCATTTTCTGTACTGTGGTAATGTGTACAAACGCCCACTTCATTTTAATTTTACTTTGGTTATTATTTTAAGAGGCAGTTTTAAGGAACAAATAAATAAAAACTTTTGAATCTTCATTATTTTAAACCCTGTTTAAGATCGCTTTATTAAAAGCATTAAAAATACATTTTATCTAAAGTTAGAGATTAGTTTTAGTATGAATTTCTTTTAAAAACTATTTACACAAAAAATTTTGAAGCTTAATTAAAGGGTTAATTATAGATAAAATCCTAAAAATATAAAAATATTATTATAAAAATGTTAAAATATTTAAACAAGCAGCAGAATAATAAAACCAAAACAAGTATAAAAACTAAATAAGATAAAGTTTTAATTTTGTCAGATTTAAACGTACGTTAGTTAGGTAGGTTTAAAGTGAGTGGGTATAACACCCTTCCACCGCGACCGATCGGTCTATTGTCAGGTCCAGACTTCTAATACATCTGATGATCCTGTTGGGAGAAAGATCTTAGTCGTGCCATTGCTGGGCACGAACACAGTATGTGTTCTGCCGATTCATCCCCCTCCATGCACGTGCGGCACTCGGCGTCTTCCGTTAGGCCGATCTTGTGCATGTGGTATTTCAATCTGCAGTGTCCCGTATACAGTCCCACTAGAGTTTTAAGGTGTACCCTTGATTGCTCCAGTAGTTTGACAGTACATTGTTGGTTCGGTGGGCTTATGAAGGCCTTCGAGTGTCTGAGACCCGGAAGTCCATGCCAGTACCGAAGATTGTCTCTTTGTGTCCAAGCTGATATGAACTGCTTGGTCATTCCATAAGATATACCGATGACCGGTTCCGGCCCTGTGAATTTTGTCTCCGCCCCCCTTTTGGCAAGGAGGTCAGGTATCCACAGTAGTGTAAACTTATACGAAGACAAAAAGTTATATAACTTAAATTAAAGGTCTTGTAAAAATACATAATTCATGCCAGGTAAAATTTCTTGTAGCTTTTATAGTTTTTGAGATATTGATGTTTTAAATTGTAAAAATAATCGTTAATATCTTAAAAACTATAAGAGGTACAAAAAAATTTATGGAACAAAAATACAGCTTTCTAAATTGCCCATCTGAAAAGTTATATAAATCCTTTTGATAGGATGAATAAAAAAGGAATAAATAATTAATCAAATGATATATTCTTTGATCTGAATGTAATTAAAACCTTTAAAGTTACAAATGGACTAAGGGGTGTTCCGTTAATTTTTTTGAGCAGTGCATTTAAGTGGGTCAACACTAAAGAAAAACTATACAGGGTCCTGCAGCTCACCTCCCATCTTTTGTAGCTCATTTATTGTTTACTGTAAAATTTTCATATTTTGCAGACGTTACTTTTAACCCACGGTGCATTTCAGGAAAATAATTTTGGTTATACAGGGTGACGTCACGATGGTCCTTTTTTTTAAATGGAACACTGTGTATTTTTTTGTATATTTAGGTACCTCCTGTGGTTATTTATATTTCTCCAAAATTTTGTTAACTGTTTGACCATTGAATTTAAAACTGAATAAAAATACCAATATTGCTTGATTAATAGAATTAAACAAGGAACTTATTAAGTAACCTAATATTAGTCGCTTGGGTCATGTTTGGTTAATACGAACTGTACAGGGTGTCCACAATTTAGTGTCAAACTCTTCAAATTTGAAAGCATTTTATTTTTCCTATTTTAAATATGAGCCCCTGTATATTTTTAGGTCGTTAGATGCAGAATTAAAAAACAAACATTTTTCTAATTTTAACCCTATCAAAATTCCTAACACATTAAAAGTTATTCGATGAAAACTCATTTTGGCATGCATTTTAATAGTAATACCATTAAATAAAAATGATAGGTGGCTATGAAAAACAATTTATTAACATTAGAGTTTCCTAATCACGTTAATTATTACCTAGAAATTTGTTTAATTTACCTAAATATTAGCCAAAAGTATTAAAAATTAAAAATAAATAATTATTTAACATTTAAAGGTTTTCTTAATTAAATTTTAATTTAATTAATAAAAAATTAAAAATTTTACTCAATTTTATAATACGTCAAAATAAGATTTTGTGAGTTAAATAAACTCCAATATCAATAAATTGTTTTTCATAGCCACCTTTTATTACTATTAAAATAGATGCCAAAATGAGTTTTCAACAAATAACTTTTAATGTGTTAGGAATTTCGATAGGGTTATATTTAGAAAAATGTTTGTTTTTTAAGTCTGTATCTAACGACCAAAAAATATATACAGGGGTCATATTTAAAATAAGAAAATAATGTGCTTTCAAAATTTTAAAGAGTTGACACAAATTTTGGACACCCTGTAATTCAAACCCAAAAATGATAAATGCAATAATTTCCCTTTTTTAATTCTATTTATCAAGCACTATTGTATTTTTATTCATTTAAAATTTAATGGTGCAAAAACAGTTTTTTATATTTATTTTTTCTCTGAAATTACTGAACCGATGTTGATAAAATTTTAGAGGAAAATAGATGACTACAAGAGGTACCTAAATATACAAAAAAATACACAGTGTTCCATTAAAAAAATCACTATTGTGACGTCACACTTTTTTGTGACACCCTGTATAACCAAAATTATTTTTCTGAAATGCACCGTAGGTTAAAGATAACGTCTGCAAAATATTAAAATTTTACATTAAGTAATAAATGAGCTACATAAGACGGGAGGTGAGCTGCAGGACCCTGTATAAACAGACTGCGCTAAACAAACTTAACCAAATTTATTTTAAAGAAAGTCCTGATTTTTTTAGATTATACCAGTCATAGGCGTACTAAAACAAAATGTTGAGAAAAAAATTAATAAAATAATTTCAACAATTTACTATGATGTTTTCTTTTTTGACAATCACATCCACCAAACTGACTTTTGATAAATTATCTTTTATCAAACATAAGTTAAATCGTATAGACACAATCAAAACTAAATTAACTTCAATAATTGTGTTTTATAGAAAACATGAATATATTCCATAAAGGCCAAGAAATTGGGCTGAAAATTTTAATGCCTCGTAGCTTTGCGTACACCCAGACTAAACTATTCATTTCCGAATGTAATTGCAGAAAACGCGTAAATAAATCTTGTTCGATCGAGGTGAAGACTAACCGTTCTATAGATCCAATTGATTTCGCTGTTATCGTTTATGTACACTACAGTTAATCTATTGACTGCCTGACCTTAAATATTCTTTATTAAAACTTATTTAACCCAAATACAAACAAAAAAAATGTTTTTTTGTGTAATATTATTTTAAACATATATGTTTAGTCCGATTGTTTTAAATATTAATTAAACTAGCAGAACCACACCCAAATTTTAAATCCTCTCAGAAAATTTTAAATACTCCATAAGCCTTTTAATATAACAAAAACCTTTTTTAAATGATATTGTGGAATATTAGTGCTCTACCAGCTTACCCTTAAGCTAACAGAACCACATAGTTAAAAGGTACAAGTAAATATCTTAATCAGCTGATCAATAATAAAAAAATTGTTATTCTAAAGAGCCTGAAAAGATGGCATGCTCACAAAAAGTTATTTAAAAAAATGGTTTTAGCATTGCTAATTATTATAACTTTCCTAAATTATATATACCGGGTGACAACGAAATCACTACCAAGCCCTTTATTTTCTTGAATAAAAACATAAGGCGTTTAAATTTTAGGATGACATATTATATTATAAGATGCCTATTTCGGATATTATAACATGTGCCTATCACTTCCGGTTTGACCGGAAACGACATCAATTTTTATTTTTTCAATGGAACACCCTGTATATTTTTCCGAATTTGGATTCTACGGATCATTTCTGATATGATATCTATATTATGTCCTATACCTATCTCTACTTGTTTTTGAGAAAATGGCGATTAAAGATGTCCAAACTACCGCACATTATGCAGTTTTATGGGTAAACAAATCGATGTTATAAAAATTTATTATGTTTAATTTAATTCATTTTGAAAACTCTTTCTGTAGAGGTCATAATAAAACTACTTCCGGCTTTACCGGAAGTGCTGCGAAAATTGACTTTTCTAATGATGTTACTTCAAAAATTTTAATGCAAAAATTTGAAAGCCAAATGTTTTCATTCAAGAAAATAAAGAGCTGGGTAGTGATTTCGTTGTCACCCGGTATATTGCAAAATAAAATATAAATCTGGTACCTGAATGAGATAAATATCAAAAAATCAACAAATATAGCATCCCCCAAAAAAAAAATTGGTGTTGCGAAATATAATTGTGATTCCGCTGACTTACCCTTGGGTTAGCAGAAGTAATATTGTAAAAAATAAATATATATAAGGGAGCCTAAAAAAAACTTAGACTAATGCCAAACAATGAAACTATTGAAATTCTTCCCATTTGTAATGTAATTAGTAGTAAATTAAAATATTGCATAATCTAGCGGTACACGATTTGCTTTTTTAAATTAATGTGTTTTTGGGTCTTATTGTCTTAAAATTTTGATAAAATTTATAATATTTATATATATATATATATATATATATATATATATATATATATATATATATATATATATAAAAAAAAAAAAAAAAACTAAGGTTATTAGGGATTCGGTTTTATGCTTTTTAAATTAAACCTTTTTTAAAACACCCCGAGTTTCCCCGGAAAATTTTTTCCTTTTTCAAGGCTGAATTTTAAAAAAAAACCCTGGTTACTGAGATAAAAGACTTAACATATTAAAACTTACCGCTAACATGTTAATAAAAACAACCCGGGTATTTAAAATTTAAAAAAATTTAAAAAAATTTAAAAAACATTACACATAATTAACCCCAAAAAACCCCCCCATCAGATATAACGGTTATTGTAAATGTAAAACTGACGATATTTATTTAGTTGTTTATTTTTTTTAAAAAAATTTCCAAAAAAATTTTAATTAATAAATATATATATATATATATATATATATATATATATATATATATTAAAATTAAAAAATTTAAAAAAATAAATTTTTAAAAATTTTAAAAAAAATTTTAAATTTAAATTTTTTTTATTTTAAAAAAATTTAAAAAAAAATTTTTAAAAAAAAATTTTTTTTTTTAAAAAAAAAATTTAAATAAAATTTTTTTTAAAAAATTTTTTTTTTAAAATTAAAAATTTTTAAAAAATATATTTTTTTTTAAAACAATTTTTTTTCCAAAAAAACCTTTTTTTTTAAAAATTTTAAAAAATTTAAAAAAATTAATTTTTTTTTTTAAAAATTTTTTTTATTTAAAAACTTTTAATTTTTTTAATTTTTTTTTTTTTTAAAATTTTTTTTTTTTTTTTTTTTTAAAAAAAAAAAATTAAAAAAATTTTTTAAAAAAAAGAAAAACCAAATTTAAATTTAAATTTTTTTTAAAAAAAAAAAAAATTTTTTTGTTTTTTTTAAAATTTTAAAAAAAAATTTAAAAAAAATTTTTTTTAAAATTTTTTTAAAATGCTTTCTCATAACTCTAAGTGTAATGTTAAAAACATAAACCCTTGCATTAACGATTGATCGTAATGCAACATCAATAAGAGTGTTTATTTGGGTTATTTTATAACACGTTTTTCTTAAAATGTTAGCATCTCTTTTAGAAAAAAATATTTTAAAATAACACAAATAAACAATTTCTTGACAACTGCTTTCTTGACGTGACAGATATCATGCTTTATTAATTTTGTTCAATTGTTTTTATGACACTCTTCTCCTATGTTGCATTACGATCATTCGTTAATGAAAGGGTTTATGTTTTTAACATTACACTTAGAGTTTTGAGAAAGCATTTTAATAATTACCAATAAACAATAATTTAATAACATTGTCCGATTTTTTAATGTAACTATTTAATAACAAACAAAAATTAAGTGTGTTTTGTCAGTTTTTGTAAAAATTATACCACATTTGCATCATGTTTGACGCTATTTCATTGGGGTATTTTCTATTTTTGTACAAAATTATTTGTACTAGCATTATTAAGTATCAGTTATACATTTAAAAGTTCATTTTAATATAAAATAGTTTTAGAGGGTTTTAAATAAATTCGGATAATCCAATTAGTAGAAAAGTACAAAAAGTTGCGAAAATATTAAATGTACTGAAGCTGAAATTGGCATGGGTGAAAAATTTTAATAGCTTTCATATTTTTCATTTAAATGATACCATTTCGATTTAAAATGTCAATTTGACAGCTAAAAAAAGTCAAGTGATCATCCTTATATACATTATTTGGCATGCTTTTTAAAGCAAAAACTTTTGGCAAAAAAAATTACCCAAATTAATTCAAGAAAAATTTTCCCATTTGATGCGGACTTTATGGGTGACATTGTATATATTGTAAAATGTTAATATTTAAGAGTATAAATAATAGTCATTACAAAGTGATGTTAAAAGCTCTCTCCCTTCTAAAAATTTTTGAGCTCTAACTAATTACAAAGATGTCTAATAGATCGACATAATTTTGCCTCTTGCAGTTTGGTTGTTACTTAAATTATCATAAGTATAAAGAGATAATAGCTATTCAGCGTTACATGCTGATTCTAATCGCTAGGAATGCTTATATAAACCTTAATGCAATACAATTTGCCTATTAATCAATTCAGTTAAATCTCAATAACATCTCAATCTGTCACATAATACTAGCAAACTTCACAGAGCACGCTGCGCTGAAACTTTCTTGTGTGGAATATTAGTATGCAGGATATAGTATTTAGTTTCGCAGTTATATACGACGACCTCATCTCAATATCAAGCATAACTAACAGATAAGATAAAAAATCCGATGGATGTAGCTATCCAAGGATATTTCAGTGGTTATATTTATATATATATATATATATATATATATATATATATATATATATATATATATATATATATATATATATATATATATATATATATATATTATATATTATATTATATATAACTAATATATCTTTTTGTTAAAATGTATAACAAAAAATGTATTCCTTTTTTTTTAACAACTGCATTATAAAGAATCGAAAAAGTAACTATGGTAACAAGAAACTAATATAAATTAAAATGATATCTGAGAGTTCAAACTCCAAAGTGTTTTTGTAGTCATTCTGATCCGTTTATTATAGCTGTATATCCAGAATGCTGCTACATGCACAATAACACACAAAAAGAAAAATTGTTACAAAACTGGGCAACTTTAATTTGATAAATACAAAACCCAACTCGTGTTTTTAGGCTACAATTTTTATTTTCCACAATTTTACTTAACATGATTCACAATTTTATGTAATCCAAACCAAGTAACTATCCTAAGGGTATTTAATTTTTAGTCATCAAATAAACGTTTAGTTACTATCTTCTTGATAAAATATTTGTTTCAAAAATTGTACAAAATTTAGTTAAGTAAAACTTTAGAGTTTTTTTAAGTGGCAGGAAATAGAGCTCTCGTTTTAGTACGCCTTTTTATTCAAAATATTTTATTGTTTTTCATATTAAAATACTTGCAGTTAAACCTTTTTAACTTGAATAATTATTATTATATTACTAAAACAAATTGCATATATTAAAATAGTACCATAATAATACTTACATTTTACAATCCTTCGCGACACGCGACGAGGCAAATGATTTTTCAATATTTCCAGTATGCGCTATGAATACATCACAATTATTGTTGCAATTCAGCAACATAACATAACTTTTTTATTGTTGTTTGGGTAATAAACTTGATATTACAGGTTGAGTGCTCAGAATAAATGAGCTTTTATGGAGAATTTGATTAAGTGCCGAAATATCGGGTTATTTTTGACGCAAAAATAGCGTTTATCCGACCATAGTAAAACAGTATGTTAGTTTACAAGATTTGGTTATCCTTTAATAATTTTACTTTTTTAATTAGTAAGCAATTAAATTTTTTTACCCTTCAGATTGGTTGCATGTTTGAGTACGACAGTCGATCCTCGACTTATCCAATGGCTCCCTAAACTTATTGTTTCTTAAATATGTTCCATAGTTTTGTGGCGGCATGTTTTCGTTAAAATTGCTCGCCTTGAAATTTTCTAGAAAATGGGATCAGTTTGGTCCAGGTCCTGGGGTATAGCGAGCTTAGCTCACTTAGCCCTATTGATACTTATGAACTTGTAGATCGCCTGCAACAAAAAACAAAAACCGCCCAAAAAACCCAAAAATCAGGAACACTTATCTACGTTTCAGTCGCAAGTCGGCCACCATTGTCAAGATTGATAAATTAAAAGAAAAATAAAATAGAAATTTAAACTAAATGTGAAGAAATTTGTTTTAAAACTTAAAAAATTTCTAAAAGCTTTTATGCTGTTTGTGACATTTTATATACCAGTCAAATAAACTAATATGTCATTTACGACAAAACGTCATAAACAGTATAAAAGCTTTCAAAATTTTCCAAATTTTTAAAGCAAAATTTCCTAAAATTTAGTTTAAATTTCTATTTGATTTTTCTTCACATTCGTACAGGATGTGAAAGGCTGTTTCTTCCCCCTCATCGCAATTTCTGCAACTTGGGTCCCCATTTTATGAGCCTATCTTGTGTAGGTGTCCTCTTCGGTTGTTGGTTGGTTCGTTAATATGTTTTTTGGGCTCTGGACCCTTCGGGTTCCTTTCCTGCCAGCTTATTAGGGGTGGCCACGTGTTGTTTGGGTCGGAACCATCACATGACCACTAAGAATCTGTCTTCCCTTTTCAGACACACGCTGTGAAGCGGCCACAACGTGAGCTTCCCAGAAATTTCACAAAATATTCCTTTCAAATTTTTTTATCAATGCAGGGCAACGAACTTAACGACTAGAATTAACGCAACGCCAGTTTGTAGGCAGGGTGTTTGGTATAGTGATCTTGTTGCTTTTATTTTGAAAAAACGTAAACAAATTGCCAGATCTCAAAAATCAAAATTAGAATATTATTTTAAAAATGTAATAAATTATTCAATAATATTGGTTTTTGTGTTAATATAAGCAACATCGATTTAAATATAAACATTTATTGATATGACAGATCTAAGATCCGATTTCCCCGGACCATGGGGTTTGTAAGGTTGATTCGGATAGTTGCTGTATTCATTTGATAAAAAATTATATTAAATCAGGATTGTACGACACTTTGATGTCATTTTATCTCTTTTTATTAGGTTGTATTATTTAATAATACATTTTGTAAACAGACTCGATCAACAGTAATTGAATTGAGCATATAAAGTGAATGACATATCTGTCTGTCACTTTAGATAATAAACAAAATAAGTTTTCTGTCTTTAAAGATAATTTTTAACAATAATCATTTATTTATAAAAATGTAAGTTATAATGCAATGCCATTAACATTGACAAAGTTAATATTTCGAGAGTAATGTTATTCAGTGTGTTTAATAAATGTTGCCGGTGCAGTGTGCAGTGTGTCTACAAGAACTCTCCCGCCTCCCCCCTTTGATTATATTTATGCCAAACAGGTATGTTTACTTAAATTCTATCCAAGAATTCTTTGATGCAAGGCAAAAACAATGAAGATCCGACCAAGAACTGCTACTGGTGTTACGTATATCCGCTTTCTGTCAGTAATGTCACCATCTTTCGCCATAGGAAAATCCCTCGTGGGCCCCCAAAACCAGAAAGGGACAGGTATAGGACTCTTCAGCACTTAACCCCAGAAGAAGGACTACATCGTTTGGCGTGAGTTTCTCCTTGATCCCCAATAAAAAATACAGTAAATACGGTTCCTCCAAATGCCTTCCCGGAAAAAAACTATGTAGTTGTTTTATCGACAGCATTTCACTTTTCGGAGGTCAAACAGAACCTGCCCCCTTAGGTTATCATGCCCTGTGAGCAGCCTACTGTTGTGCGAAGTCTTTTCCCACTTTGAGTAGTTCTTCCTTCGTTTTTTTGGATGGGCCCTTAATGAAGCCTTTTTCATGTTTTATTTTACTGATGCTGGTTCAGTATTCCTCGTTTTTGGTTCGAATCATTCCCTAGGGTATTGTTCAAAACTTAAGCCCACTCGTAATTTTACTAGTAAACATTCATCTACTTTTTGACAATAAAAAAAATAATGAAAAAAACATTTTTTTTCAAAGATTTTATTACAATTTTATTGCCTTTTTTGTAGGAGCTTAAAAATGATTAAAATGCACACTCATTAATTTAAAACCTTTTGTAACCGCAAAGACCTATTCTATAAAATACACAGCAGGCTGTTTGCTTTACCAACAATTATCCCTGATTATTTATTGTACAAGTTTGTTAATTTCTAAATATGGCCGTCTTATATTAGACTCAGCGAAACTATTCCACACTTTGCGGTTTGGTACATTTTCTTTAAAGTTCTATTTGGACCACAGTCTTTAAGTTAGATCATTAAGAGTTTATCCTGATTGGCTAAATTAATGAAAACTGATTTAATGGAAAACACGTCCGCTTATAATCAGGTAGTTCTAAAGTTTAGCTATAAATATTTCGGATCAATAGAATACTTGCAAATTAAAATATTTTAATAAAACTTATTAATTTCAAACAAAATATGACTATTTATACGATATAACGATAAATTATACAGTTCTGCTTTTCAAACAGAAATATATTAGTCTGGTCGAAAAATATGAGCGATAGCTCATTCGACGCGGAATAAAATTCTGAGAAAGGCGTTTTAAGGAATTTTTCTGCCAATAAAAATTGCAATTGTTATTAACAAAAAGCGTAAAAAAGCAATTTCGATTTTTGATGATTACTCAAAAACCATAAGAGATAGCGGAAATTGCAAAAAAAAAATCATTGAAGAGGAGGAATTTTCCGATAAAAAGTCTCAACTCTCGGAGTTCCATCTCCAATAATTTTAATTTAACGCAGAAAATGAGCCTCCACGCGACATTTTTGGTTGCGCGCTCGGCGTCAAAACCGAGTACGTCACACTAAAAAATTTGTTTGTATTAAATATTAATTGAAAAATTTTTAAAAAAATTGTTGTGTATTTAGAACTCTTTAAAGAATTTATTTACGTTGAAAATTTAACTTAAAGTTAGATTTATATATATATATATATATATATATATATATATATATATATATATATATATATATATATATATATATATATATATATATATATATATAAAATTATAAGAGTTGAAGTATTTTTACTAAACCGTCAGAATTTATTATCAGATAAAAAAAGAATCGAAAATGTGTTTAAATATACCAAATTTGTTTTTTTTAAATGGAACACCTTGTATATTATTATTTTTTTGGCTTCCTTACTTTACTCTCATTTTAAAAACATAAAAATATTGTATTTTTTTTTTACCGTGTAATCAGTATTTCGCTTTAAAATATTGCATATTTAAAAAAATCTTGATTGCCCAGAAAACAAAATTTAGCCCACTTGTTAATCGATAACTGATTTAATTATTCGTTATAATTTAATGTAATAAAAAAAAGTAGATTGCGGTAAAAATTGTGGTAAATTTTGTTTTCTCGGCAATTCAGATGTTTTAAATATATGCAATATTTTAAATGAAATACTGGTTAAAGGTAAAAAAATATATATATATATATATATATATATATATATATATATATATATATATATATATAAAATATATATATATATATATATATATATATATATATATATATATATATATATAATATATATATATATATAAAATATATATATATATATATATAAATGTTATATTTGAAATAAAGAAAAATAAGGACCAAAGTTTTTTAAGGGTGTTTCATTAAAAAAACAAACATGATATTTTTAACACATATCGATCTTTTTGTTTCATCTGATAAAAATTCTTCCTTTTCCTACTTTAAATTTTTAACAAAAAAGTTTTAATTTTTTAGTTGTTCGAAAAACAATTTTAAATTTTTTTACATTTTTTAAATTAATATTTAATACCCTAAAAAAAAAATATTTAGTGTGACGTACTCGGTTTTGACGCCGAGCGCGCAACCAAAAATGTGGGGCGGAAGCTCATTTTCAGTGTTAAATTAAAATTATAAATAATGGAAACAGAACTCTGAGAGTGGGAACTTTTTTATCGAGAATTTCCTTCTCTTCAAGGATATTCTTTGCAATTTCCGCTGTCTCTAATGATTTTTGAGTTATCATCAAAAATCAAAATGGCTTCTTTGCTTTTTTGGTAATAACAGTTGCAATTTTTATTGACAGAAAAAATCCTCAAAACGCCTCTCTCATATTTGCATTTCGCGTCGAATGGGCTACCGCTCATATTTTTAGAAGCATTCTAAGTTTTTTTGAGGAAACACACTTTTTGCCTAGACAATATGCTTTAATGACCTGTGCAAAACAAAAAATCAGGAGGTCTTATAAAAACAAGCGAATCTGCATAATAACAGACAACCAGACATCCCTAGGGGCACTAGCAAACCCCATGGTAACGTCCAAGCTGATATGGGAATGCCAAAAAGAACTAGATGTTCTGGAAGAACGCAACAGGGTAACTCTCCTGTGGGCACCGGGACATTTGCGAATAGAAGGCAACAAAAAGCGGATGAGCTAGCATGACAGTTAATTATCATCCACACCATACTTTGGACCAGAACTTGCCCTTGGAGTGACCAAAACCACAGCACGAGGGCAAACTAGGGAATGGATCGAAACAAACGCGAAGGAATACTGATCCAGGATCAGTAGAATAAGACATGGAAAGAGGCTTCAGAAAGGGCCCATTCCAAAGAAAGAAGAAAGGTCTACTCAGACAAATTAGGAAAATACTTTGCATAACAGAAGGGCTGCTAACAGGGCACGATAACCTAAGAGGAGCCCTACACAAGACAGGTTCATACAATGGGAACCTAAGTTGCAGAATGTGCGATGAGGGGAAAGTAACAGCCTACCACATCCTCTAAAGTGTGAATGTAAAGCGTTAAATCACAAAAGACAGGCATTACTTGGGCATTCGAAAATGAGCCCACAGGAATATATCAACCAACCAGTCTCGGGGTTATACAGACTTGTAGAAGGAACAAGACTAGTGAAAGGATTGGTATAAAGAAAATGGGATATAAGGCACAAAAAGTCCAGGATGCTGCGTTGCCTCCGGTAGTAAATCTAAAAATATTAGTATTTAATTAGTTAACAAGTTTACGTTTGAAGAAAAAGCTAGAGGGAATGATTTAACTTTAAAGACGAAGCCTTAGATAAAACTAATTTGTACACCTGGATACCACCTGTAGCTATGGGCAATTAGTTATTTCATTGGGCTTTTTGGAAATAGCATTTTTTTTTTATCTTGGGACAGTCCACGAAGGCTGATGCCTAAGTACTAACGTACCGTGGGTGTCTTCAGTGTGGTGAGAGGGAGTTTGTTCACACGGGATTTAAAATTTTTTGGAGATTGGGAGGGAAGGAAAAACTTCTGCGGGCAGCAGGTTCCATAGTCTTGACACTCTAGGGATGAAGGAACAAAGAAAGTGGGAAGTTCGGGGCCTCTCTAACTGAACTGTAAAAGGGTGCAAAAAAAAGTTGCACTACGTGTTGCTCTGTTGGGAACCCAGAAAGGAATTATACTGGCCAAACCCTTGAGCGAAGCCGTAAAAATACCTATAGAAGAGCGACAGATCCCCACAGCTCGACGGTGGGCAAGAAGGGAAGCCTTTCTGGACGTTGGATCATTAATAAGACGAACGACTCTTCTTTGAATGGAGTCCAGAATGCTAAAAGTGTTGTAAGGACGCCATTCCCCAGACATGAGAACAATATTCTAAAGAGGGTCTGATCTGGGATACATAAGAGTGTACAGATTGGAAGAAAGAAATATTTTCTGGCCCCGGAACAGAAATCCAATCTTTTTGAAGCTGCCGAACTATGGATAAAATTTTTGGCCAATTTGAGGTTATTCTCAAAAGTAACGCCGACAAGATTAAACGACTCTTTGTTCTGCAGAATTTGACCGCTCATATGAAAAGGGATGAGCTTTGCAGACTTTTTTCCGACAGCAAAACATGACTGGTTTTCGAGGCATTAAACTGAACAAGATTTTTGGCGCCCCAATCCAAGATAAGGAGGTCTTGTGAAAGCGCTTGTTTTCGAAATCAGGATTACACGGGGCAAGAAATTGAATACTAGAGTGGAGGGTACTATCGTCAGCAAAACTATGAATGGGATTGATTATGGAAAGAAAGATCTTAATGTGAAAGAAACAGCGTGGGTGCCAGCACTGAGCCCTGGGGTACCCCAGCATTAATTTGGTAGAAGCTGGAGGAATGACCATCTACACTAACTGATATACGTCTATTAGAGAGAGATAATTTTTGAAATTCAATACCACCATACAGAGTTCCGCTGTCAACCGAATAATCAATTACGCTAATGTCATAGTCATTAGCTTAATTCGTGCCTTGTTTTTGATAATAAAAAATACCTTAATATGCCTGCACATTTAATTTTCTGTTTTTTTTTTACCTTGTAATACCTGTTAATGGAAATCAAATAAATTACCTAATAAATGTTTGTGAATTACTAGCCTAAATATGAATAAAATATTTAATTAGTAAGGATCTTATGTTCTTAAAAGCTTGGCTACAAAAAATTTTTTGCTCTTAGTACGCCATTATGGTAAAAAATAATCAGTGAAAATATTTAAAAAGTATACTTTTTTCATAAAAAATATGCCTTCAAAAGTGTATATTTCTAAAATAAAAGTTCTTTAATATATTTTTATTTACGAAGCACTACAGTGCCTTTTTCTTTGTCTTTAAAGGAAAGCGATCTGCATGAGTTAATATTTATTTAAACCTTATTTCTTTTTGGAAATAGGTGAGTGACATTTTAATACATATGAGCGTTTAAAATTGTTTTAAGGTAGTTTATTCGCGACAGTCGAAGACAAAATTATCGCTTTATAGTAGCGGCCCCTCCACAAGTCAAATCGAGATTGGGATGAACATCTTTTATCTTTGTGTCTTCCATGCCATCCGCGCTGAACTCGTCCATTTTTCTCGAACAAAAATTGACTAGTGCCAGTACGAAACAATATATTTTATCTTATTTTAGTTTAATTCCTGATGCAGTATTTGGTATGGACCATGAATTATGCACTGTTCCAAATAAGATCGAATACGCTTTACCAAAAGTATCAGTTACCAGAGGTTTTCAATGCTTGAAAATATTATTTTTGTAGCAGACTGTACACAACACATGAGGTCTGTTTGTTATTCAGTAATATTTTACACTATTTTACAGTTTTTGGACCCATCTAGTCCAAAAATACTTCTTCCATAAGAGCGATTAAGTAAAAAAAGAATAAAATAGTGTACACCATTTTTGTTTTGGGCCCCAATTTGAAAAAGTGGCAACTGAAATTTTGAATATGGCGGGTATCAAAATAGAAAAACGAAGCGAATAATGAGAAAACACTTTACTTAGGGGTTTTTGTGGTCACTTATTGCGAATTGGAAGCCAAAATTTAAAAATTTGAAATCCAAGATGGCGGATCCAAATGGCGCGTATCAAAATTGAAAAACACTCAAAAAAAATGGGGAATATGCTATAACTGCTTTCCTATTTACAATATTTATAAAAAAATTAATAATAGAAGATACAAATTAGAGGGTAGTTATTTATAATATATGTAAAAAATTGACAGAGTGTTTCAAAAAATATATTAATTTAAAAAAAATTTAATATAAGATATATCATAGACGTTATTATTGCAATAAAAAAAATATTGATAAAAATAATATATATTTATAAATAGTTAATAAAAAACCTTACAATTACTGTACCGTGTGAGTCAAAAAATAATTATATTAAAAAAACTTAAAAGCCTTATTACCACTTTATTATTATATCTAAAAATCTAAAATAAATTATAGGATATGTATATTTTTGTAAAAAATAATAAAGTACCCACGAACGTTATTAAAAAAAAAATTAATATTATTTTTTTTAATCTAATATAATTTTTAACATTCTGTATATTAATTTTACATATTGTTATTACTTGTTCCATAAGATGTATCCACTTAAAAATCAAAAAAAAAAAAAATTAATAGCAAAAATTTTACAACTATTTTAAACTTTAACTATACCTTTAAAAATATTTGATAATTTTCTATATATACCGTATAACTTCAATAAATATTTTTAAATTTAAGATTAAAATATAAATTTTTTAGCAAAATTTTATTTTTTTAAATTTATATATATATATATATATATATATATATATATATATATATATATATATATATATATATATATATATATAAATATATATATATATATATATATATATATATATATATTTTTATTTTTATATTATATGTATATTAAAATATTATATATTATTAATTTATATATTTAAATTATATAATTTATAATTTAATAATAAAAATAAATTTAAAAATATTATTATATTTTCTGATTTTAGTTTTTTCAATTTTGAGACTCGCCATTTTGGATCCGCCATCTTAAATTCATATTTTTTTACACTAAAACCTCATATTCGTGATTGATGACCCTAAAAACCCCCAAGTAACAATATTTAGGCCAAAACTTCGAGTAAAAATAGGTTTTACCCAAAGACTTAAAATTTCAGTTGCCACTTTTTTATATTGAGGCAGAATTAAAAAAAAATTAAAAAAGTCTCAAAAAAGGGCTTCGACAATTTTTTTCAAATTTCATAAGCTTTTTATTAAAAAGCCAATTGAAATTCGGTGAAGCCAAGCGTTCTGTAGCCATTTTTGAAACAGTCTAACTCGTATTATGCCACTGTGCCACGCCCTAAACATATTTGACGCATGCCACATCAAAAACGCCTCAATTCTCAGAATTTTCGAAGTTGTAGGTTACCCAAATGGACTCACTCAAAAGTTTTAAAGTTTTTAAAAAAAGCCGGCACGATGCCTATTACCTCGTTGTTAGGTACAAATAGAATTTTTAACAATAAAACCCGCAGCCTTAAACACCCTGTATCGGTCACTTTACAACACAATAAATGCTGGACTTAAAAAAGGCAGAAATATTACCTATATACATTATTCACGAAAAATGTGTCACTTGTTGTATTCAGAGGGTAAAATATCAAAGGGAGATGTGCGAGTAACGATTTATAAAACTGATATATCGCTCCAATCCTCGCGTATCAACGAATCGTTTGTAAGCTTATAAAACAAAACGACACAAGGAAAAATAAAATAATCCGCATTAGTTGTGTCTGTTTGCAGATGCTGGTCACTAATTCCTTTAAGTCTATTCCCTCCATTAAGACCCCATTTTTTCTGTGCTCTCCTCTTTAGAAGTGTGTTCTAATTAAGCTAAAAGTGGAGAATGCATTATGAAAACACCTTTGAAATTACCTTGCCTTTTGGTCGTTTGTATTTATACACATTATTTATTAGTCACATAAACAACCTTACATCTAACATTTCTGTTTTGAAACTATATTTTTTTAGTATTGCCGTATATATTTTAGAGAAAAAAAACAGATTTTTTTAACTTTGGAAAATGGCTTTTTTTAACAATTTTTTAATTTTTTTAAACAATTTCTCAATTTAGAATTATTACCGGCATTTTTCGTAATTATTTGAATTAATTTTCATTAAGCAACCTTAAGTAAAACAACATAAGCGTAACACATCTTTTAGTTTGCCCCTAGAAGTCTGCATTTTTACCTGGGCTTGCAGATCTGCTACATGTAGATATTACTTATATATTTTTACATCTTTTCATTGGTTAAGTTGAACTTTAGCGACTTTCTTAAACAACAATAATTAATATATTTTTTTGTTTAACTAATTTTTTACACCATAAAAAAAACATTAGGTCTAAAAAAAATTTTTCACCCACATTTTCTCAAAATAATCCAATTTATTTATTTTCCATAAAAATATACTAAAGCTTTGGCCGGCTTAATATGAAAATAAGTGAAAAAGATATTCATTTAAAAGAGATGTTACGATTCCGTTCATTTGTCGTTTCTCTGCTTAAATAAGTAATGTTGCCGGATGGTTTTCTAATAATTTCGGTAATTATTTGGGGGGTCCACCTATAAAAAATCAAGAAATTGAGATTTCTTATGGTTTTTTTCTTCATTTTGTTTGTTTTTACGGCGCATTTAGGATAAAAAATAGATTAATTCTGAAAAATCAAAATTTAGATGTTTTTGGCTTCTAAAAATCAAAAAAATAATACATTTTTAGGTTTTCAACAAAATTTTCATTTTCATGCTTCTAAATAATATCTCGACTTTTTTGAAAACTACATGAAAAACGAAAATTATATATATATATATATATATATATATATATATATATATATATATATATATATATATATATAATATATATATATATATATATATATATATATATATATATATATATATATATATATATATATATATATATATATATATATATATATATATATATATATATATATATATATATATATATATATATATATATATATATATATATATATTTAATGTTTCTTATTTTTAGAAAAAAGAAAATTGACAATTTAACGAAAAAAAATAAACCACTTTTACCTAGTTCTACTTAGTTTTAAATAAGGGGGATTTTTTTCTTTAAATTGAAATTTCATTTTGTAAAAATGAGAAAAATTAAAATAATTATATTTTTAAATTTAATTTTTTTCTGTACTTTTCAAACAGATATTTAACAAAGGGGTAAATGAAAATTTCTTTAAAAACTTATTAATTTATTATTTTTGGCAAAATACTTAAAAGTCATTTAATTTTCAATTTCTTTTCTTTTTATTATAAATTGTAAAAAAAAGAATGAAAAAGTCTGATATCTTAGTTTTTCGATTTTTTTAGAGCCAAAAATAGGGTGGACCTCACTTTCAAATACATACCATGATTTGTTATTATTGAAGGTTTTTTTTTTTCTTTTGACAGGAATAAAGTTTTAAAAAAATCATATCGTTTCAAAGGTTGTTTTTTATTTAATAATTTATTATTATTTTGTTATTTGTGTATTATTTAATCAATAATGCTTTAAAGCTAAATTTAAACCTTTTTTTTTGATCCGACAACGTTGCATAATTTGGTCTTTTACTTAACCTGAATACATAGTGTTTTTTGAATTTTAATTTTATTTTTTTTATGCAAAAATATTTTTTTTCGGTTTTATTTTAATTAACTAAAGAAAACGTGTTTTTTTAATCTGTAATTTTTATTTTTTTCAAATCGGTGGACGTTAAACGACAACAGACCTTTAAAATAGCAAAAACATCTAACAGTAACGATAATTTGTAGTAAGTAGGAAAAAAATGGATGAATCGAAAAACAAATTTATAAATAAAAGTAAACCCTAACAGTAATAAAAATCTTTAAAATATACTTTTTGGTCCTCCCCATAATGCTAGGACTTATTATTGGGATCTGCAAACATTTTTTAAATGGCTAATAAGGGTTCCATATTTATTCGTTATAAATAGGAGTGTAAAGATCTTGTTGATGAGCTTAATTTTTGGGTACCATGCGCAAACTAGTAATTTAATGTATATTTTATTCTCGCAGGAGCTACTAATAAAATAATATAACCAATTTTTATACGATCTGGATGTATTTGCTATGGGTACCGGGCAATGTTTAAAAGTAATTGTGATATTATTGTTTTATCATCTATATTTTAAAATACGTCTTATCATTGTTTAATAAGTTTTATCTATTGAATAATTAAATGTGTGCATTTTATATAGAGTGTATTTTAAATAATTTTTTTCTTCTTATTTTTATAATACAATCCAAAATATCTTTTAAATGATTTCTAATTATTTTTTGATACATTGCCTAAATAAATTAAAAATATAAAATGAAATTTTTAAAATGATAATATAATTAATATGATTTGTTAATAGGTTTGCTAATTATTTCCTTAATTAAAATACCAATGCTGAATTGTATTTTATTACGCACCATCCAATTCAGCCTTTGCATTCTAACTGAATTAAAATTGTTCATTATCTACTGTATTCAAAAATGACCAAAATAATTAGAAAACCATAAGGAGTCCTATTTTTTAAAAATATTTCTTTATAACATTTAACCGCTAAATTTTTTTTGCTGTGTGCCTGTATATAAATACTAAGATAAGAGAGACTTCGCTGACATGTTCGGCGATTGATCTCTCCCAAGAAATTATCCTGGAAACGTGCAAACAGCTTTGTTCTCTCTGTAAAAGTACCAAGCAAACAATTTATAAATGCCAAGATAAACGCCTTTCATAAATTCAGAACTGGCTGACTGGCAAGAATGCTGCTGTGAGGAAAATATTTGTACTTTTAATAACTATTTAGGTTGTTTTTGTTCTCAATCGTTTAAAGCTGTTAATATAGATAATTTCTTACAGTAATTTGTTTTTTTTTAGAGAATTGTGTTAAGGTAATGGACTTTTCGTAGTCTAAATTTGTGTATAATAAGAAAGATAATTATTAAACATCTTGTTTAATAATTATCTTTCTTCTTTCTTGTGGTTGTATATTTTTTTCTCTAGCTTTGGCCTTACAAACTAAGTGTCTTAGCCACGTAATAATAATTGCATAGGTTGTATAAAAAAGGAAAATTTACATTTTTAAATGATTTTTCCCCAGATGTACTTTCTATATAGAAAAACAGTACATATTTTACTTAAAACAGCAGCAGATTATTGTAATCCTTATAGACCCAATTAGTTTTTTAAAGCTGCTTAATAATTTGCCCATTTTTATTAATATTATTAATTATACCATGTTAATTTATTAAGCAACTATACACATATTAGTTATGATAAGAAAGTTACTAGGTCCATTTTAAATAAAATGCAGGTTTATCTACAGTGGGTATATTGGTTTTAAATACTCACAAATAAAGTTTGGCAAAACTCTTTTAATCTAATGATGCAATTAAACTACTCCTTCCTAACCAAGCTTTTTGTTTGATCTTCCTTTTAAAGAAACATTTTTGTTTTTAAGTAATTTATTGTACCTACGGTGTTTAAAACCAAAACGTATACACATAACTACATATATTGTAAATTCAAATTATACAGGTGTAAAAAGTATAAGATGTCTACTATTTTAATGGGCATAGAGCTCAAAACAAGTCGAAAAGCCAAGAACATATGAGTAAAAAGTTAATTGTTTTCGAAATACGGCTTTTCAAAGTTTAAAAAAGTTGGCAACACCGCGCCTGTTTTATCGAAGCGAGTCTCAACTTCGAACGTTTTTTGAGTTTTCGCATGTTTACACTTTTTTAAGGAGATGTCCATTTAAGTACATATAAATAATAAAAATTACTTCCTGCAATTTATTTTGATATTAAATTTAGGTAAAAAACAATTAATTATTGTTTGGTTTTTATTTGTAATTAAAAAATAATTGTACTTACCACAAGAATGGGCTTAATATCCATTTGAAGAACACAAATTATTATGTTTTAAAACAGCACTTTTTTGTTTTGCTTAAAGAAACAGATTTCTCGGTCGCATACATTCCGTTTTCATCACTCTTTGGTACACTTGCTATACTTTTGTGTTGAATTTAAAACATATCGGCCTACTTTTCCGATTTAAAAACAAACAAGAATATCGTGGTCGGATCGGTAAGCTTCTTTGAACAACTGACTTTACGCACAAAGATAGCTCTGTTGCCAATTGTTTTTTTAATTTTTAACCGGGAGAACAATTGTTGAAAATTTTTTTTTTATTTGTAGACTAAAGCAAAATTAAGTTTTTTTTTTATCAAATGAATCTACTAATAAGCGATTAAGACAGAAGTCAAATCTGTCAAGTTTTGACACATATGCCATATAAACTTTTCGACTTATTTTGAGCTCCTACCTACATATATATATATATATATATATATATATATATATATATATATATATATATATATATATATATATATATATATATATATATATATATATATATATATAAAAGTGGAAGGGTAGTCTTGACCGACTAGTTGAATACAAAGATTCTAAATTCTTGGGATTCGGTCTAGGGCTGAAGTAAAACTCTTTTTTTACTAAACGCCGAGCTTTGGAAATTTATTTTTTCCTTTTCAAGGTGAAAGTGAGTTTTTTTAAAGGCTAAGTCATTATAAGAAACATAATCAATTTATTGTTTTACATCCTAGTGCTCATAATTTTTAAATTTAAATTTTTTTAATTTATACATTTTGGTGTTTTCTAGAACATCTTGAAAAATACTGTTCTCAGTATTTGTACATTATTTTCAAGATGTTCTGAAAAAAAAATTTAAATGTTAAAAAAAATTAAATTCAAAAATTAAAAGAAATTAAAAAATAAATTATATTTTTATAATATAAATAAATTAATAATTATTAAAAAAAAAATAAATTTAACTATTATAAAAAAGTTTTATAAAATTAAACCCAAAATTTAAATTTTATATATATATATATATATATATATATATATATATATATATATATATATATATATATATATATATATATATATATATATAATTTTTTTGGTTGATTTTTAAAAATGCGGCCACCATATTGGAGCTTAATCGCCATATTGGATTCGCCGTATTGGATTTTAGCAACCTACCACACCGGCTTTTTGGGGAAGTCCGTCAAGTGTAATTTAAGCTAAAATCCGACCCTATCGGTTGCAAATTTTTATTTTTGCAAGGTTTTTTTAACGGACATTTTAGTTTTGTCCAGCTTCCGACCGCCATATTAAAGCCACCATGTTGAATTTAAAAAATACCACATGGCTTTCGAAAGGTCTTATTTAGACGAACAATTTGAGCCCTTAGTCATATCAATCGAATCATTCTAATTTTGAGCGCGCTGATGATCCGTTTGACGTGAAACCCCAAAAAAAAAATATATATATATATATATATATATATATATATATATATATATATATATATATATATATATATATATATATATATATATATATATATATATTTGCCTAACCTACCTGTTAGGCAATCAGTTGATTACTTACTCACTTAACCTATCGCAGCAACTATGTTAAATTTTTACCTGTTAATAGAAAAGGTCAGATAAAGTCGTAGTCGATCAGCAGACCGTAGTTCAGTGCGCACGACAAGCTGTAGGTCCCGTACAGATTTATCTCGAGAGATAACTAATATAAGACCCTAAAACTGTCGGTCGTTACTTTTACATGAATAAAAACCAGCCTGAAAAGGGTTTTTTTTAAAAACAAAACTAAAATGGTATTAATGAAAATTATACAAGTTTTTATTACCGAAAGCCGCTGGGCTTAAAAATATTAATTCTTCATGAAAAACAAACAATTCAACATTCTATATTACACCCTAAACAATTAATATAGCATCGCCTAATAAAACAGAGTAAGTTAAATAAAAGAATTTGCACTAATTTTAAATTCAAGGCGCTTTTTATCCGTTCGCTCCAAATCGACTTTATGTGAATTAGTAGCTCAAAAACGCAAAAAAAAACATTTAACAAATTAATTTAATCTATCGATGTACTGTTCATTTAAATTAAAAAATACTTTTAACAGAAAGAAATACTTCCTTTATTTTTAGTTTTATATAAATACCACTAAAAACACTTATGTAAAATAAGAGCCAAGTTCCTATCCAAAAACCTAAGTTCTGTCCACAATTTTGTTCCGTTCTTTTTTGACTTGGCAGGTGTTTTACTGATCGGTCTGTATAAATGAATGTTTTTTTGTTAATAGAGACTTTGCTCTGCAGGTAGAACCCATCCTTTAGACTAAATATACATACGAAAATTGCTCATTTTACTGTTCCTTAAATCGGTGGTTTGGGGTCCAATAGGAAAAATATAGCAATTTTTATTGTATAGTAAATAGAATTCACCTTTCATTTTAAATTCTACGACAATTACAACCTCAGAAACTCGGGTTCAATCAGATTGCAAACTTCTTAACTACCCCCTAATTATACGATATTATCGCCTTTTCAGGGCGTTCCGGAAGAAATGTGCACTTTTCATAATTTTCCCCTTATTTGTGTCCTAAAACCTACTTAGCTACCAAAGGAGCGGTTTTGATAAGGCCCTTTATCGGCCTCCCTGAGCGCAGTTGTACATGACCATTTTTATGTATATACCATACCAAAAAGAACCCAATAACTTTAAATCATAAACCGTGGTTTTCTAAATCCTGTGACAAAGCCAGACCTTTAAAAATTTAAGCCCACAAAAACTGTCTCTGAAACCCTAGTCCCGCAAATCCACAGGCTAGCATCAAAGCAAGAAATCAGTATAATCAAACTATTCTAGAAGCCAAAGACCGTTTTAGCAATCTTATAAAAGGTAAAGTTTTTTCTTGCTCGAATGGCAGTAAATCCTTCTGGTCCTTTGTCGACAACATTGGTTAAAACTTTTGCACAAATTCTTTTCCACTCCCTATCTCCGAAGATGAAATTGTTTCTACCTCTAAAAGAAAAGCCAAACAATTTGCTACAAATTCTACTCTCGATCCTCCCGGTAATTTTTCTCTTTCAACAGTTGCCCCTGTTTCTTATACAATGTCCGATATCATTTTTAAAGTCTAACAGATCAAGCGTATTTTTTCTTCTCTTAATATTAAAAAATCGTCTGGGCTGGATGGCATACCAGCAATGGTCTTAAAAAATGTGCTTCCGAGCTTGCACCCATCCTAACTCGCCTCTTTTAAATCTCTTACGACAAGGGCATTTTTCCGGTTGAGCTGGAAAGCTGCACGTGTGCAACCTGTCCCCAAAAAAGGATGCAAGACTCTCCCTTTTACAGACATAAATCTCTTCTTTCTGTTGTTTGCAAGTAATGAAAAAATTCATTAATTCCAAATCTTGAAGTATATGGAAAACCACAAGATCTTACATGACATACAGTATGGATATCATCACAAAAGATCCAGAGCTGATCTTCTTTCCTTTGTCTTGCACAACTGGAACAAGTCCCTTAATTTTTTGGTGAATCCCAGATCATTGCTCTTGACATATCTAAAGCATTCGATCAGGTCTGGCATGATGGGCTTCTTAACAAACTTCCTTCTTAGGGTCTTTCACCTAAACTTTGCTCTTGGCTCTCCAGTCTCTTTTCTAATCGACGTATATCAGTTATTGTAGATGATCATTCCTCCAGCTTCTACCAAATTAATGCTGGGGTGCCCTAGGGCTCAGTACTGGCACCTCCTCTGTTTCTTCTGCACATGAACGATCTTCTAACTAACCACAATCAATCCCAATTATAGTTTTGCTGACGATAGTACCCTTCACTTTAACATTCCATTTCTCAAGCCAGTCAATAAGCCTGATTTGGAAACCAAGCGTAGATCAATGCGGATATCTCTCTCACCAGACTTCAAACTTATCTTGGATTGGGGCGCCAAAAATCTTGTTCAGTTTAATGCACCAAAGCACAGTCCTCTTCGTTTTCGCTAAAAAAGTCTGCCAGTGATCATCCGTTACATATAAGCGGCCAAGTTCTGCAAAACAAGAGTCGTTTAATCTTGTCGGCGTTACTTTTGAGAATAGTCTCAACTCTTCTTTTCTTCCCAAGGAGCCGTCTTGATTCACTACCGGAGCTATGGTTAGGAGAAGAGAGATAATATTAGATCAGTCGAAAATTCTTTATTAGGTGCAAGAAAATATTAATTTAAAAGTCTAGCAAAACCCGTAGATCTTACCAATCTAACCATCCTAAACCACCAATTCTCCCATAAGTCGTGTTTCTTCTACAAGTCTGTATAACCCCAAGACTGGTTGGTTGATATATTCCTGTGGGCTCATTTCCAGTTACCCAAATAATGCCCGTCTTTTGTGATTCAATGCTTCCCTTCCCGGGAAAGGTAGGCTGTTTCTTCCCCCCTCGTTCAAATT